>APFE031478682.1:138478-299367 GCA_000404065.3 Pinus taeda | reverse complement strand
ACTTCACCCTAGGTGAATTATGAGGAACCCATTGATCCTTCTGTCTTGTCCCAACTGTCTTCGGTGATTGCTCTTTCACTCTTGCTTGGGCATTGTCTTCACCTCAGCTCTGGTACCATGTTAAGTTTAGGTATGTTCTATGGTAGAGCAATTTATTTAAATTTCACAGTTAGCAATCACATCAGCATTATGATAAACTGCAGATAGAACATAAATATAAAACGCAGAAGACAAGCCAAGACAAGAGGACACAAGATATGGCGCGAGCCAGGGACAAACCCCACAATGTGTGGGGAAACCCTTTGATCAAATCTTCTTTTATCTTCAAAGTTCAACAGAGAGAGAGAGATAGTACAAATATACAAATCTGATATTTTATGACAGCAGCTGTAAAGCACTGACCAGAGAAGTCAATGTTGGTCAAACAGAACAGAATCTTCCTCTAAATGGCTTGGTCAGGCCTAGTCAACTTCAGCCTCCAACAGCTAGCTCAATCAGCCCAAATGCTGCTCATAATACTGATATTATTCTGCTAATGATGATTGTTCTAGTTAGGGCACTTGATGCAGCCCTGAATTCTTATGACAGTCTTCAAACAATATCTAAGAGTGTTGTAGCATACCCTTTTGGAATTCATCAATCTAGTAGCCCTTCACTAAACACTGTTGCAACATGTCAGCGCTGTGGTTTGCTGCATTACTGGTTAGGGCAGCAATCTTCAGCCCTCATCCTCCATACAGTCAACGATTATGCCTTCAAAGGCTGCAGTGCACCAAGGTGAGACACCACCATTGCCATGATGTCAAGTCTAGCTTGATACCCTTAGACAACCCTTAGAACAGCCTTTGCTGCTGGCTATGGCCTGTGGCCTAGCCCAGCAGCAAGTTAGCCCTATGGTCCTCCATTGAACAGCTTACAGGCATCATCAAAGCAGCAGTATCAAGCCTACAAGAAGAACTCAGCTTGCTGTCAGCACTTACTAGCATCCAATCTGCATATACTATTCAGCCCTACGCTGATTTGTTCTTAGCCTTAAGGTCAGATCTCTTCAGCTTATGACTGAGGCTTCATTATCTTGCAAACAGTCCTTACAACATGCCTTGAACAGCCTCTTTTGTCACGCTGTTACCTACAGCAAACACGCTGTCCTTCCAGGCTTATTCTCGCTATGTTAAGACTCCTTGCTGCAGTTAAAGGCCTCTCCTTGCTGCATCTTAGGGCTCTTCTTGACTGTAGTTTAGAGCCTTCCTTTTGACTGCGGCTAGGGCCTCTTGATTGCAGATTAGGGCAGCCTTTTTACAGTGGATTAGGGCATCCTTTTTACAGCAGATTAGGGCTGCTTAGAACAGCGTATTAGGGCCTCCATATCTGCATAGAATCCTCATCATGAACTGTGTATAGGTTTTCATGAACAGCGTAAGAATGTCTTCTCTTACTGTGGCTAGGAGACTCCATTACAGAACTGCATTAGGGCTTCTTGAACAACATACAGCAGCTAGGGCATCATCCAAGGTCAACGTATTCTTCTAAGTGTCTCTCCTTCACCAATAACCCAAGACGTGGAGAGGAGGAGATCACTTGAAGAATGTGTTGTGCTAATGATTCCAAATCCTCTCTTATTTATACTAAAAGAGGATGATGAATGAACACGTCGGTTGGGCTTCTAGAGCCTACATAAACGCTGGTCGGCTTGATAATAATTATATAAACAAAATAAATTTATATCTCCATAAATACTTATCGGAATCGGATGATCTTTGGATCAATCCTACACCTCTCGACGAGAGGGATCCAATAAAAATATCAGCTGCCATAAATAAGCCGACCGACATGGAGTTTGGCCCTAGTTGCCAATTTAACAGGGGTGAATCAGTGTTTCTTTTACAATTGTTATTTTTTATGGCAGTTAAGATCACTTATAACTAGAACACAAAATGAACAATGATAAAAATAATTTTATTAATCAATGATGAGGACTCCAATCATCTTTTTACAATAAATCAAGTATAACAATGGTTTAGGGCTCCAACCCTAGATGAAGACACCAATCTTCAATCAACCAGGATCCAACCTATATGATGTCAGGCTCCAACTTGGTATTTATAAGGCTAAAACCTCTAGGGCTCCAACCTTATCTTCCATAAGGCTCCAACCTCCTCGTTGTGAGGCTCCAACCTCCAGGGCTTCAACCATTTCCACTAGCATAGGCTCCAACCTGATCTTCTTGAGGACTCCTATCTTCTAGGGCTTCAACCCTCTATTGCAACTCTTGAATACAAGTACAATGGTTCTTCAAGACTTCCTATGTCTTTTGCAACAAGCCCTGATAATCTTTTTCAATAATGCTCTCAAAATAACTTCAATAACCCTTTGTTCATCAATGACAACTTTATGATCACCAAAAGGTATCTTCACAACTCTTCATATTCCCTGACCAACTTTCTCCATGGTCACTCCATGAGAGCTTCAATCATGTTCAAATGTTTCCAAGAATGCTTCAATTAAGGTTTCCAAAATGTCTTCAAAATGTCTTCAAATTCAATGTATTCAAGAGATTTTTCACTGTAAATCTTCAATCTTCTTTATCTTCTGAGGTCCAAAAATTCTTCACATATTCTTCTAAAGACACCTCAAGGTCTGGTCCAAAGTTTGTTTCAGAAAGGTGTCCAAAACTGCTCCAGAAGTCTTCAAGGGATTCTTGAAATCTTGCTTCAGACTCTTTGTTCTCAAAGTCTTATTGCGCACAATCACTGCTAAATTAGGATCTGAAACAGACTTCACTGTAGCTAAACTTCCAGACAAATTTAACGGTAACTTTAATTTCGAAACAGTTCTTTCAATGTTCTCAAATAATGCCAAATGTTGTCCAAACAATGGTTTGGAGTCTGCTCTGCTAAATGTTCTTTCAATACTATGCCCAAAACCCTACTCTCAAATGCTGCCAAAAGTTGTCAACGATGAGACACAAAATATTACATTCACAACTTGTCCTCTTGTCACAGGGTACACTTCTTCAATGAATACAAAACAACAAAACACAGGTCTGTAATCTAAACTTTCCCCAAAAAAATAACAAAACAAAACAAAACTCATAGAGAAGTCACAAAAATTGCAGAGATACAACATGTTCTATCCGTAGAGCTTTACTAACAGGTGTGTAAGTTTGTAATGCGCCACTGATAGAGAAATACTCCTCTATCACAAGTTCATAAATCGAAGAGAAATTTATGTCACAATTTTGGAATGTGAATTCTCCTCGAGTCCGCAAAAGATCTATCAAAGAAAGGTCTGCAATACAAATGCTTCACAAGTCCGCAGAAAATATCTACAATGAAAGCTACTGCAGGTCCACAAATCTTTCTCTTCACTAGGCCGAAGAAATTGTCTGCAAATATGGCGTAGAGGTTCAAAACGATAATTACTGGACTGCAACTCCATTTGTCCAAAAGAATCTTTTTATCTTCCAAATTTCGATTTGTGAACCTCTACTATGTGCTTCATCTATTTCTCAGGACCGTGGATAGTCCCTTAGCCGAAATTCATAGAATGTATATATAGTGATTTTTGGAAGTTTGAATGGTTGCCTATGGTGGAAGATTCGACTAGAAAAGACGACTTCACATAGGGTAGCTATGTATTAATTTTTTTATTATTGTTTTATATAAATAGTTAATTTTCTCTTTGGCTCCCTCTTTGGCTTATTAGTCCCTGCCTACGGCAGCGCAAGGACTATTAGCGTTCGATCGGCAGTTAACTGGCTATTAATTGATGCGTTGACCGTAAATTTGTACCGGTTATTTACTCTTTAACCAAAGTTTACGCTGGACAGTTTCTCTGCAAAAAAAAATTTAGCCAAAGTTTTCTATTTACCCTCTTATTGCCCGCATCACTTGCCCCGATGTTAGTTTAGTGTGGACAACTTAATTTATCCTAAGTTTCAAAATTCGCGTGTGGACCTTGCATAAGCGCAGCACCCTTATACTTGTCATCGTTCACTGACACGATTGTTTACAGCTGTCGACATGTCTTCATTCCACCACCCTATATCTTCATTCAGGTTAGCAAACACATTGCAGATTTAGGTTAGCAAACACATTGTTCTAACACCCGCGCATATTAGCAAATGTTTCAGGTGTTTCAGGAAGCTAAGTTTCAGGAGGAACGTGCAGCGCAAGCAGCGGCAACAGGAGTTCCTGCTCGTGGGAAGGCATGAGCGACTTGTGGGAAGGAGGATATACCCCGTATTTCTCAGAGGTAACAATGAACCTGGGCACCAACAGAGAGCTCGGCTTCTCGTTTTCATATTTGCCTACATTTTTCCCTATGTTTTCAATAGTTGGGTACACTCACGGGTTCCTGGATCTCCCCACCTTCATTTCTTCTTCTAACTTAGGGTCGCAAAACTACCAAACCTTAATATAGTGATCAAGGCTACCACTACAGACAACATACTCCATCCCTACATTCGATGCTGTGATGGCCTTCACAGGCCGGCAGTGGCCCTCTAAAATTAGAAAACACGAATGGGCAACAACATTATTCTCCAGACTTAGTCCTTTCTTCCAAACTCTGATTGTCGTATCTGCAGAGCCACTGCAGAGTAAATTTGTTATGGAAGCCAAGCATAGAATGGCTCCCTTGTGGCCCCTAAATATCCCAGACACCTGAATGTGCTCAGCACTCTTAGTAATATCCCTTTTCCAAGCTATAACAGACCGGTCGCAACCCCCAGAGTAGAGAATCGATCTATCTGCACTTAGAGCAAGAGCATTGACAGCCGATTTATGCTTATGTAAAGTCGTTACAAAACTATGTTTCCTTGCGCATGGCACTTTTGCCCAAATCTTTATCTTGGAATCAGCAAAGGCCGTGTATAGAGCTCCTTCCGGGGAAAGCAGAAGTGCATTTATGGCATCATCGTGAGCTCTGAAGGATTCCATGCAACGAAAATCTGGGATTCTCCACACTTTCTGTTTTGTCCCATGAAGCGGAGTACAAATACCCATTCTTCATGTCTACTGCCAGATTGGATATGGTATCCACATGTTGAATCCAAAGGCTCCGCCTATGTCTGCGGACTTCAACATAATTCTTAGAAGACATCATGTTTATGAGACGATCCTTCAATGTGGGCATTACGGACACGAGCTTGTACACTGTAGGATTCGTCTGAGAACGCTGCCATACTCTGATTTTGTGAGCTTGGTGTGCGCTATAAATATTGTCGGTGGTCACAACAAGAGACTTAATTGCGAAACCTCCATGGCTAAACTTGATGTACTCAAGAAGCCTCAGATGCCCAGCCAATAATGGAAGTATATCATTTCCAACAAATTCCTTGTAAAGAAAATTTCCTAAGAAGTCTTAAAACCAACTTTAAGGTTATAAGGTTGTGTTAATGACAAAAGAATTACCAAACCATTTTAAGTTTCACATAGTAGAACACACCAGTCGTTTTCCAGGGGAATACACAATAAATTATGAAGTGCAGTGCCTCATTCTGAAAGTTTAATTCACCAGTTTCTTAATACCAGTAGAACGCCATCTTACTTCCGGGTAAATCACCACTCCATTGTTGAACCCTTGCAGTAAAATTTACAAATATAATGCCAGGTTAGTCGAAATTACTAGTTTCATAATTAACGCTAGATTCAAAAATAGAGAATACCTTGTCTAATTCCGGGATCATGTTGGTAAGTTCATTTTTAATGCTAGATTCATAAATATAATTGCCTAGTCTAATGCCAAGATCATGTTGGATATTTTACCGGATGCCTAATGCCAGGATCATGTTGGATATCTTACCGGATGCATGAGTTGGGATAACGATGTTAAATTTATCGGTAAAACACTCTCGTAATTACCCCTCTTGCCGAGAAGCTTCGCAAAAAGAATCGATGCTACACTTGAAACTCTCGAAGAGAGGTAACAATATGGGGCGATCTGGCAACTTGAAACTCTCGAAGAGAAAACAACATGGGGCACCCAAATCCTTGCATTGCATATTCATCACCAGATATTGATGTTTTTGACTGAGTCTCATAACCACCCCACCCGGATCAAAACCCATAAGAAAATGCATAGGAAGCAGAGCACTCATAGAATAAGCACCGGGGGTTGGTTATTCAAGGACATCTGCATTTACCTGGAGCGTTTCCTAATAGATAGGCAAGTGTACTGCATGCAATAGCTTTCCAAGAGGGTGGCATGATTCATGTACAAAGAGCTGGGGCTCACAATAGAATACATCTGCGGAATTTACTGACTCTCAATCTCGATTGCCCACGGATGAAACCGGTCCCACAGCTCGTTGAATCGCTAAAATTTAAAAGGTTATTTTTCAAATTAAAAATGTAACATTGATGAGCCTCCGGTCATAAAATGAAAAAACAAGGTAATTCCACCGTGGTTAAGAGCCTCGCGCTCTACTAACTGAGCTAGACGGGCTGGTACCAGTGTTAGCAATTCTTTTTAGAACTCGAAGGAAACGTACACTATTACATTTAACGTATCTATTAAAACAACATCATATCTTTATTTAAAAATAATAATAAATAGAATTGATTTACAAACTTAAAAATTACTTGTTTTTCAAATATGTAAGTGTTGTAGCACATTACTTTGAAATATATTAATGATCACTTGTGGGCAGATGTATTAAAGTCCAGTGACACATGAAACAACGTTGAAACGCTAATATTGCAGGTAATAGCTCAGCTAGGAGAATGAACCTCACAATGAGTAGTATCTTTTGGATTATGACTTTATAAAAAAAGTTGGCAATTTTTAATTGTTTAGCTTTCTACGAGCTAGACTTGGGGAAGAAAAGCTAAAGAGTAAGAATATGTCTCAGACTTGGGGGACGAAATCCAGCTTAGCTGAACTGGTAACTTTATACAAAAAGCTCTCAGTCCTTTCTTTCTCCACTTTCATTGTGTAGTATATATTTTGCGGCCATTTTTCAAGTTTCAGAATGCTCCAGGATTGTAATATGTTTTCCATTTTTACATTTCACAACACTTTGGAATATGTTTTCCCTTTTCACATTTTACAACATTTTGTAATTTGTATATTGATCACAGGCAGTTTTTATGGTATTGCAGGTCTGTTCATTAGCTCTTATCTGTGGTGCACAATTTTGCTTTGGTGGGCTTTCCCCAAGGTGACACCGAAGGTCTACCTCCTTTCGTGCGTCCTTCACCTCCTCCATGGGATGATCCACCGGATCTCAATGTTCAAATTCTTGAAAATTCATCTCCAATATCCTCCATGTATTGCATTCATTGCAGGCTACAGAGTTGTCCTCTACATTAAGAGATAATAATGAAGTTGTTAAATGTTTCTTGTTAATTTTAAAAGGTGATGTACATCCAAGATTGAATCTGTTTCTAATCATCCCTTGAACCTGCCCACTCTGCATTTCCATATCCAGTTAACCTAAAGACTTCACTTTTCTCTAAAGACTTCACTTTTCTCGAGCAATATACTGTAATTCAATGTACTTTTTACGTATCCTGTAATTCAATGTACTTTTTACGTATCTGCAACTTCTCAACCCCGGCAGGGACTACCGCTACAACAGTGGCTCCAAAGAGGCAAAGCCCTCCAAATTATCAGAGGAAAAGAACATCAAATGTATTTAAAAGAGGCTATTGCCCTTAAACAAATACAATCTGTCGAGGCCTTTAAACTGTAGCACAAGCTAGGCTGTTGAGACAACATAAATAATAACTCTTATACGAGTTTGAACAAATACATAGATTACCCAGAACCGGAAATACATATATAATAACTCTTATACGAGTTTGAACAAATACATAGATTACCCGGAACCCGAAATGCACCTGTGACATCGCCTGGGAACGCCAACGAAGATTGAAACCAAATGAGCAGCAAGCCGATTATCAAGGCATGCCAGGGCAACTAGAATACCCATGAAATTAGCAAGAGTCGCCAACATAAGAGGCTGGTAAGGCCAAAACAGTGAAAACAAATACACCGGAGATCTTACCCTGAAGCAAAACCCTAATGGTTTGAGCCTGCATGCGAAGGAGGAAAGTCGACGGACTGTAACTTGTCAACAACCAAATGCAAGGTGGATTAAAATCCCAAACACAGAAAATGGGAAGCAAATCAGAGCAATAATAACACAATAAACATAAAATGTGTTGTTGCTCACCTGAGGGATGGTCTGCTGGTGTCGAAAACCCCTTGCGAAACTTGAGAGCCGAAGTAGTAGCTCGACAATAGCCAACAGTGGTGAACATTGGAAGGGTTACAAGCCCTCCATCGCCGAGAGTATACATAGAAAGGAACCTTACCAAAACAAATAGTGCAAATGAAGTGCGGAAGGCAGGGTTAGATCGAGTGGTTACCGAAAGGAACCCTCGGGCAGATCTGACTACAAATTTTGAATACGTTGACAGGTGGTCAACATGCAAATATCTCTATGAACAAATGTCTAAATTAGGTGCCCGTGCTGGCTTAACGTGGAACAAGCCCCAGAAAGAACTTAGGATAAGATGATATTGCAAACTTTGCCTGCACAGCCTACGTCTTTGGCTTATTTCATATAAGTAAAGTTCTTTTGGGTTTCAATCTATATGGGTTATTATTTGTTACATGTGAACTAATGCTCTCGATGCTCCTCTTTATGCTTTCAATTTGGCATTCATGGGTTATGGTTTTATTATGAGCTTTATATTAAGGGAATTTAGAAATTAGGACATTATATTAGGGGTTTCATTAGCTAGGCTTAATGGATTTCATTAGGATGTCAAGTTTAGGGACATGATGTAATTTGGATAAGGAAGAATGCATTTAGGATTATTATTTCATTATTATATGGATAGGGCTAGGGTTATGCAAGGCATGCTTCAATTAAGGTTTCTATTCAATTTAATACTAGGGTTAGGACATCATGAATTTGGCACCTAGGGTTTCTTCAATGTTAGGGTTTGTCATCATCATGCATACATGTGCCTAGGAAGGTTTTATGGTAAGGGTTACTTAATTTATTCATCATTAGGTAAAGCTAAAGTATCATGTAGTGTTAGGGTTTTGTTCAACCAATGCTAGATTAGGGCTTCCAAGTAATTAGGATTATGGAATTATTAGGGCTTAACCATCTTCAACAATCTCATATTGACATCAATGACTACTTTAAGTAACAATCTCCTTCTTTTTCATTGATGGCAATATTCTCGCCCTTTCAACATTCTCTCCCCCTTTGACATCAATGGAAAATGGGGTGTCCCTACAATGCCTTTTCCATCAAGTGCTTCCCCTATCATGCTTCTTCTTGTTATGTTTCTCCCCATGTCATCCTTCTTTCCTTCTTTTGGCAATATGGTACAAGAGATATCTTTGCGTTTCTTCAGGATAAACTAGCTCCCCCCTGCCTGCAAAACTCTTCTTGCTCTTATTTTTTGTTTATGGAACCAAAGACAAGAAATGTTTTTTCCTTGTGATCAAGGGGAAGGCATATTCAACAATGGATGTGTAGTGAAGACACAATATCATGTTTTTCTTCAATGGAATTACTCCCCCTATTCTTGGCATGCATGGTCTAGGCATAATCTCATCATCAAAACTTGAAATATCATATCTACCAAAGATGTACTCATTAGACCAACAACATGAAATGGTGTTTTGAGTATTCAAGACACATTCCACGTGATCTCCTTGTGGTTCAGCTTGCTTCCTTCTCCAAACTTGTTTAACCTTCCTTCTCCAAACTTGTTTAACCTTCTTTTCATGCTTGGTTATTATGTTTTTAGCTCCATATTCAAGTTACAATCACAAGCCATATGACCAATATTATGACATTTGAATCATTCCATTTTGTTCATTAATGAGGAAGCATGAATTATTCTTACAAATTTCCTTTTAGGAGACTGATGGGGGCCATTATATTTGTCCTTGTGGTATGCCCTACAATCTTTTTCCATGTGGCCATAATTTGTACAAGAATAGAAATAACCAAAAAATAAACTTTGTTACCTTCAGGATAGAGCTTGCCTTGTTGAACTTGTAAATTCTTTCTGCCTTGAGATCCTTTGATGATATCCATTGCCTCTTAAATCCTTGACACCTTCTTCATACCTTCAAGGAGTAGGGTTTCTTCCAAGGTTATCTTGATTAATCTCCTTGCTTGCTGGAACTATGGGCATCAACATTTCTGCGAAACTTCTCCACATCCTTGTTGTTTGATGCTAATGGGTTTGCATCATTTTTGCTTAAGGATTTCCCTATATAACCAAGACCTAATTTATCAAGGGGGGATCTTTGATGACTTAGGATGTCATCTAGGGTTTGAGAGCTCTTTAGACTCTTGTTCAACTGATCAACTTCTTTCCTTAGGATATCAATTTCTTCTTATATATTCTTAAATTCTTCATCCTACTTTGCCAGGTGGTTCTCCATTTCTTCCTTCATCCTTGTTGCTTTATGAGTTTTGATTTTTAGAGAGATGATATTTCATTTAAGTAGGAAAATTCTTTATCCCTTTCTTTTATTTGACTTGCCATAGCCTTTTTCTCTTCCTTTGCTTCATCAAACAGAGCTTTTAGGGTGGTGACTTCTTCTTTATATTGACCAATTTTTGTTTCTAATTTACTCAAGTCCTCATGTCTGTGTTCAAGATGACTTGAAACAATGTCCTCCATTTTCTTTACTTTATCCAACTGATTTGTCATGGATATGGCTTCTTCATGATGCCTTTCCTTGTTTTGATGCAATTCATCCTTAAGCTTAGTGAGCTCCTTATATCTTTCTTGTACTTGAAGCTTGAAGAGATTAAATTCCTTCCTTGTCTTGTCAAGGTCATTGTTACCATCTTGTGCTTTCCTTTTGAGTTACTTATTTTCCTTTTTCAAGTTGCTTATTTCTTCTAGGGCAGCTACAAGCTTTGTCTTAAGATCTATTTCAACTTCTACTTTAAGGATTTCTTCATCATCATCTTCCCTTATACAATTGGTGCCCTCATCTTTATTTTCACTTATCTTCTTTAGTTCATATTTGTGTTCTTCGTCACCATCTTCTTGATCAGGGATCACAACTAATAATCCTTTTCAATGAAGATATTGAAGCTTTTCCCAAAGCTCTTTTGCTGATGAACATTTCTCCACTTTGACCTTTATAGGGTTTGGTAGCCCACTTAGGATTGTCTTTATTTCTCTTTCATTATATTCCTTGGACTCTTCTTCCATCGTGTTTCCAGTAATCATTGATTCCCAAACTTCAAAAGCTTGAGCCATTAAGAAATTCTTCACCTTCCATGTTTTAAAGTTTCCATTGAACAACAGAGCTTTCTCAATTTGATTATCCATTGAGGAGGTGACTCCTTAGAATGGTTTGCATGCCTTCTTTCTTGACTTTTCCATTTGTGTTCTAAGGATATACTTTCCAGCTGTAAGGTTGAGACTGAAGGTACTGGCTCTGAAACCATTGTTGGAAATACTTGGGGGGGGGGGGGGGGGGGTGGAATCAGTAATTTCTTTACAATTGTTATTGTTTATGCCAGTTAAAATCACTTATAACTAGAACACAAAATGAACAATGAAATAAATAATTGTATTAATCAATGGTGAGGACTCCTATCCTCTTTTTACAATAAATCAAGTATATAAATAGTTTAGGGCTCTAACCCTAGATGAAGACACCAATCCTCAATCAACCAAGCTCCGACCTGTATGATGCCAAGCTCCAAATTTGTCTTTATAATGCTCCAACCTTGACGTTATGAGGCTCCAACCTCTAGGGTTCCAACACTCTCCACTGGCACAAGCTCCAACCTGATCTTCTTGAGGAATCCTATCCTCTAAGGCTCCAACCCTCTACTGCAACTCTTCAAGACAAGTACAATAGTTCTTCAAGGCTTCCTATGTCTTCTGCAACAAGCCCTGGTAGTCTTTTTCAATAATGCCCTCAAAATACCTTCATTAACCCTTCATTCATCAATGACAACTTTATGATCATCAAAAGGTATATTCACAAGTCTTCATATTCCCTAACCAAATTTATCCACAATCACTTCATGAGAGCTTCAATCATATTCAAATGTTTCCAAGAATCCTTCAATTAGGGTTTCCAAAATTTCTTCAAAGTCAATGTCTTTAAGGGAGTTTTCATTGTAGATCTTTAATCTTCCATATCTTCTCAGGTCCAATAAATATTCACATATTCCTCGAAAGACCTCAAGGTCTGGTCCACCGTTTGCTTCATAAAGGTGTCCAAAAATGCTCTAGAAGTATTCAAGGGATTCTTTAAAGCTTACTTTAGAGTCTTTGTTCTCAAAGTCTTATTGCGCACAATCATTTCTCAATTAGAATCTGAAATAGACTTCACTGTAGCTAAACTTCAAGACAAATTTCACTGTAACTTTAATTTTGAATCAATGCTTTCAATGTTCTCAAATAATACCCAATGTTGTCCAAACAAGGGTTTGGAGTCTTCTCTGCTAACTTTTTATTTCAATACTATGCCCAAAATCCTACTCTCAAATGTTGCCAAACGCTATCAACTACTCGGGTAAAAGGTCAGCTTTATTTTTGCTCTTAGTCAAGCTTTAAAGATATTTAAAGGAATAAAATGGGATAGCTCTGAAATTATATAGCACACAGTCTCGTTTTGTTATTTCTAGCAGGAAATATAAGAGCTTTTGTTTTTTCTGGCTTAAAAGTGTCAGAGATTTTGTCCATGCTCCCATGAGTCCAGAATCTGCACATTCTCAAACTCATATGTTCAGATTTATCCGAGTTTTAGCTCAGAAAGTAAAGAATTTAGTAGTTCTTTATAAACCTTGTTCTGATTTCCGGTTTAAAATAGATTCATGGCGGTGCATTATTGAAATGTATTGTTGTTGTCTTACATGCCCGGGTCTTTCATCCTGAAAGTCTGGATGCAAGATTTTATTTCTTGGAATTATGTAGGTTGGTCTCATATTTTCTTTAGTGTGCTTCTTCCTTATGTTTAGCCTTGAATCCCCCCTATGTAAGTCATAGAGGTTCCCCCTGAGCCTGTAATTGGCAGTTTTTCCCTCTCAAAAGTTTGCCCTGGTTTTTCAGGGCCAGAATTTTTCCGGGTCCCCGGAAAGTTTCAATTTTGCGAGGAATGGATTGAAAAGCTTGAAAGACAAGGATTGCAAATCTTTTTGGTTTTCGAAAGGTTTTTACTGGAGATGATGTGGCATGTACTTGAAGGGAATTTAGACTTAAAGCCAGTCCTTCTCCCATCTTGTCTTATATCTAGATAACGTCACCAGGATTTATTTTTCTTGGGTATATGCCTTCTTGGTATTCCAACTCTACTTCGTAAAGTGGATTTTCTTCTCGACTCTTCCATCTGTCAGTACTGTCGTCAGATATTTCTTAATTCTCCCCCTTTAGCTCTATCCTGTCCAGGCTCTTTGTTGCAGAAAAAGGACAGTTTTCATTAACTTGGGGAGAAAAGTCCCGATTTGGGTAATCCTGCCAGGACAGAAGGTACCATGGAAAATTCTGAGGTGTGGTGTGTGACGCGCCATGGATAGCATGTCGGATTCAGTGGCCACGAAGGCCATGATTCATGCAGCGATACAAGTTGAAGCCGGTCGGGTTGGTGCCACGTTACCAGGTGTTTGGAAGTCATTCCTTTATGACGTGGTCGTTCAGCCCACATTGCCCATTGATGTCGGCGAGGGTGGTGAGTCATCTAAAGCGCATGCCAAGTGGGAGGGTAACTATGAAAACGTCTACAATCACGTGGACACGAGTAGATATAATGTTTGACATGAGAATGAAAACAATTATAACAAAAACCGAAAGCCTGTCAAAATCTCTGCTTCGCTTGTTGATAGACACTTAGACAGCATCAATCTGACTGATCACATCTCAAGTTTACAGGATTTGGCCTTGGTAGGAAAGTGGCATTTTCCATAAATGGACGATGCCGCGATGCGGAAATCGCTGGAAATTCAATGGAAGCCTCTGATTGGTTATATTCCAATCATTTCTAACCTCATGAAAAACTGGTACTGCTTTCATTTCATCAGTGCAAATGATCTAGATACTATCCAGAAGCGGCCATGGGTCTATAAAAGGAGCTTTCTCGCCCTTTACAACTGGTATATTGGATATGACCCTCTGAAGAACACTCCCTCAAACAATTTAATATGGGTACAGCTCTCGGGTTTGCCCTTGGAGTTATGGTCAAAGGAAACTCTTATGGAAATTGGAAATGTTATAGGCAAGTGTGTCTACGTCGACCCAAGATGTCTTGGGGAAAAGGATAAAAGAATAGCATGGATTCTTATAGAAAAGGCTTTCAGGGGTGGGTTCCCGAACCATTTATTGATTTCGTGGAAGGACTCAAAAATTGTTCAAAGACTGGACTTATGGGGAGTCCCCTTTAGATTCGCGGTTTGTCACAAAATAGGTCATTTGATAAAAAATTGCTCGCGCTGCAGGATGCCTCCTGGGAGCTACCAGATAAATAAAAACAAGAATAGAATGAATCCTTGACCTCCTGTTAAGGCGAAGCCCTCCTCTACTAGCCTATCGCCGTCAGAACGCGATGAAACACTAGATCTGTCTAACCTGGGAAAGTATATAAGTCAATCCCCTCTGTATTTTTATCAGGAAAACTCCATTCCGGAAAACTCCAACAGGGTTGGGATGTCCTCTCGTAATATGGCCCAGTTTATCCAGTGTCCCCCCCCCCCCCCACCAATTCCTATGGACAATAAAGAAGTTCCTCTCCCTCCGCAATTGCCCCGCCTATCAAAGAATTCTCAGTGGGGTCCCAAACCTTAGTTATTTCATCCCCATCCCCACCTCTCAAAAAGGGAGCTGGTCCATCTATTAAACGAAAAGAGGGTTTGATCTCAGCTACCCCTCTCAACTCTCCAGTCTCCTCTCCTCAGAACCTGTTTGAAAGCGATATTGATTTTCTTCTAAGTAAGAAATCGGTTGAATTGGAGCCCCTTACTATCCACAAGCCAAGAATTTCTTCGCCTCCTTTTACTAGTCTTGACTCTGCAAAGAATATAACAGTGAGGAGAAGAAACAACAGAGGCAGCAGACATTTTAGGGGGAGAGCGGAGGGCGCAGCAAAAGGTGTAAGGAACCTGTCTCTGGTGGATGTTCCCATCGTTGATATGTCGGAGAATCAGCCTCTTAGAGAAAGGGCGGCTGAGAAATATCTTCAATGACCTTCATCCTATTTATGAACATTAGAGGTCTAGGAGCAGACCATAAATTTTTGGCTCTAAAGAACCTGATCCTCTCGGATCAGCCAAAAATCATTCTAGTTCAAGAAACTATGCATAATAAGTTTGTAACCATCTCTTACTTTAGGAAGATGTTTCCTTCATGGCACATGACAGCCTCGGAGGCAAACGGTCTATCGGGGGGCCTGGCGGTTTTATGGGATCCCGCCTGGATCAGTGCAAAAGCATACAAATGTTTCGCAGGCATTCTTATTTCGGCTTCTGTTAGAGGATATGGGTGCCCAATTAACATCTTGAATATATATATGCCCCATATAACAACAGGCTCCCTTTCTGGAATAAGTTTTTTGCTTTTGAAATTTTTGATATTGAATCCTTAATGATTGCAAGAGATCTCAATGTAACTCTGAACCAGGAGGAACAATGGGGTAAAAGCAGGAAAAAAGACCCGCTAGCAAATCGCATCAAATGTGAACTTTTGCACAGGAATCTTATAGATATTAGTCCTTCCAAAATGATGCCAACTTGGGACAATGGAAGGATTGAGGAGGCGTATGTAGCAAAAAGAATTGACCGTTTTATTGTTCATGCCAGCGTTATTGACAGATTGGGGATGCCTTACTCTTCTATTGGAAATGCCTTCATATCCGATCATAGGCCAATATATCTCAGTTGGAGGGAGAAGGGGTTTAGGAAAGGGTACCCCTTTAAATTTAACAAGTGCTGGTTGGAAGATCCATATTTTAACGCAATCATATCGAGATCTTGGAAGGACCTGGCAGCAAGAGACAAGTCTCCCTCCTTTTTGACGTTCAGAGAAAAAATGGCCTCGTTGAGAAAGGTGGTTAAAGACTGGCAAATAAAGAAGAGACACTTGGACAAAAAGTTCTTGTCGGAAATTCAAAAGGAATCGGACAGTATTTCCGGATCCCTGGATGCTAATTCTCTTCCTTTTGAGATCAGATGCCGCATAAGTGTGCTTGAAAGGGAAAAGCAAAAGTTCCTAAAGCAGGAGGAGGCCTCTTGGAGGCTTAAAAGCAGGGCGACTTGGCTCAAAGAAGGTGATAAAAACACAAAATTTTTCCATAGGTTCGCAAGCTCTAGGCAGGAGAAAAATTCCATATGGAAAATCAGTGATGGTCAGGGGGGTTTCCTTTTTTCCCAACAAGACATCCAAATGGAAGCTGTGAGATATTTTGAAAAGCAATATAAAAGAGGGGAAGCTTGCAGGTTTCAGGATATTTTATGGGGCATAGATCTTTATCACCAAATGTTTGATGAGGATAAAAATGAAGATCTTTTCAAGCCCATTTCGGAGGATGAACTACTTGGTGTAATGATGTCCTTCAAGAAAGACAGTTGTCCAGGGCCAGACGGCTGGACAATAGAATTATACATCCACTTTTTTGATCTTATCAAGTTCGACTTGCTAAGGATGGTAGAGGCAGCAAGGATATCGGGCAGCATTCACCAAATTATGTCTTCCACTCAGATAGCCCTCATCCCAAAGAAATCGGAGGCTGAATCCTTTCAAGACTATAGGCCGATTTCCCTTTGCAATATTACTTTCAAAATTATCACAAAAATCAGCTGAGCGGATCAAATCTACTTTAGCTTGTTTTCTATCGAAGGACCAGCATGATTTTCTAAAAGGGAGGAATATTTTGGATGCGGTCGCTATCACGCAAAAAAGCTTATTTTCCATTCTCTCAAAGAAATCTGACGCTGCCATCCTGAAAATTGATCTTCAAAAAGCATACGACTGCTTGGATTGGGGATTTATCCGTTGCTTATTAGCTAAGATTGGTCTGAGATCCAATATTATATCCTGGATCATGGCTTGCATAGAGAAAGTAAGCTATGTTGTTATTATAAATGGGATCCCCTCCCCTTTCTTTCTTGCTGAAAGAGGCCTTCGTAAAGGCTGCCCCCTTTCTCCTCTCTTGTTTATTTTGTCTATGAACTCTCTAAGCCTTCACCTTAACGAAGCTGTCAGTGGTAACAGATGCAGACCTCTTAAGATTTGCAAGAATATATCCATTTCGCATAATCTATTTGTTGATGATGTGCTCATCTTCGCAATGTTGTGCAGAGGAACCTGGTCACACCTTTTTTTCATCTTGAAAAGGTTCCAAGATGCTACTGGTCTTCATATCAATAAGTCAAAGTCCACCCTTTTCCACAATGATGTCAACATGGATACGGCTGAATGGGTCTCTCGGTTGTTCGGGATTGATATGAAATCCATAAAAAATGGATTTAAATATCTAGGCTTCCATCTCAAAGCAAAGGGATATTCAAAAGCAGACTGGCTATGGATAATTGACAGATACTACAAAAGAATATCTGCCTGGGCATATAGAAGTCTATCTCTGGCTAGAAGGATTATATTGATGCAAGTTGTTCTATCTCAACTCGTTGTTTACTGGGCTCATTTGTTCTTTCTCCCCGCGAGTGTAATCCAGAAGATGAATAAGATCACTGAAAACTTTATTTGGGGTGGTAAATATCAGCAAAGTAAATATCATCTCGTAAAACTGGAAAAGATTTCCAAGCCGAAGATTTTTGGCGGATTGGGTTTGTTGGACCTGAGATCTTTTGGGAAGGCGCTCTTGTGTAAATCATTATGGAGGGGGATCTATGGTGACGGCCCCTGCAACAGCACAATTAAAATGAAATACATGGGCAGCAAAGAGATGGCGTATTGGTACAGATTAGGGAGAATAGGTTCCAAGCATGGGTCAGCTATTTGGCTGAGCTTTCGCAAAATTGAACACTACTTTCTGAAGAACCTGACATGGAGTTTTCAATCTGGCAGTAGAATTATTATTGGAATCGATTCTTTTATAAGTGGGCATGAGAAAAATTCTATCCCGGAAAATCTCCTAAGTTTCTTCCATAGAAAGGGGATCTTTTCCTGGGATAAACTCATTGCATCATGGCAGGGTCACGTCCCAACGTGGATTGAGGCTGATAGTTTGGGGATGAATGTTTCTTTAGCGCGACAATGGAACTCTGTTAGGGTCGGCTTGAGGAGCAGTGGTTTATTTCGCTCGCAACCTGGTGATGTTCTAGTCTGGAAAGTGCCAAACTCAAATTCCTAGGTTTGTGTAAAAGACATTTACACTCACTTGATTGGGTTGAATAATGAACTTCCCAGCCCTCTGTTTCCTCCCTCCTTTTGGAAGTCCAGATGTCCTCCCAAATTTATCCTCTTTGCGTGGCTGGTGTTCTACAATAAAAATTTGTCTTGGGAGAATCTGATAAAGAGAAATTGGCATGGGTCGGGTATCTGTTTAATGTGTAGAGTGGCAGAGGAAAGCAATTTTCATATGTTTTTCCAATGCCAGAAAACGTGTTTCCTGTGGGGTGAATTGGCAGCTTTACTTGGCTTCCTCGTCGTGCTTCATGCTTCTACGCAGGATGCTTTCTTCTGGTGGAGTGGGCAGCGTGAATCTTGGAGATCCATTATCATCATAGTCCTGTGGTATGCTTGGAAGTGGCGAAACAATATAATCTTTAGAGACAGGAGACAGCCTATTATGGTTATTTTACAAAATGTTGTTTCCCTCTATGAATCCCTTCCTGCTATAATTCAAAAAAGTAAAAATGTCAACCGATTCGGGCAAAGTGTTGTCTCCTCAGGGCATCCCAATGCCTTTTTTGATGGTGCCGCTCAGCTCAATTCCTGTGGTTGTGGGGTTCAAATTATCATGGATGAGGGCCTCCATTATCTCATTTCATGGAACGGTGGTAAGGGATCTAATTGCATGGCAGAGGCGATGGCTTTAGCAGGGCTTCTCTCTTTTTGTATCTTTCTAGATATTCACCTGGTATCAATCTATGGGGATTCTAAATTAGTGATTGATCATGTTTTGGGAAAATGTTGTATCTGTTGCCCTCATCTTTCGAGCTGGATGAGCAGAGTTATGTTTTTATGGGAGAAAATGGATGGGTGTTCCATTTATCACATCTACAGGTCAAAGAATCAGCAAGCTCACTGCCTATCTAAGGAAGGTTTGCTTTCTCAAATAGGTATCTGGTCCGTGAAGGTTATATCTGACGAGGAATCCTTCCCCATCCAGGACTTCTCCTTCCCTGGTTTTTAATGCCCTGTTTTTGCAGTCGTGCTGTCTTTTTTGTTACCTCTTGATATATGTTTCATGTACAGGGATGTTGTATATTTCGGTGTCTTTATCTGGAAATCTGTTGTATATCTTAGGAATTTATAATAAAGTATATCTTGTATCTGGTTGTATGTGTGTCAATCCCTTGTTTTTGTTTCTCCCTGATGATCAGGGTGTCCAGTTATGTCCTCTTCAGCTATTTGCTTTTTAAAAGCTCTTGAAGTTTTTTATATGAATATACTATCTGTTCTCTTATATTGCCTCAATATAATACATCTCAGTTTTTTCGTTCTGAAAACTCATCCTCTTGTCACAAGGTACACTTATTCAATGAATACAAAACAACAAAACACAGGTTTGTTACAGGTTCGTAAATCCAAGAGAAATTTCTATCACAAGTGTGGAATGTGAATTCTTCTCAAGTCCACAAAATATCTATCAAAGAAAGGTTTGCAATACAAATTCTTCACAAGTCCGCAAAAAATCTGTACAATGAAAGCTACAACAAGGCTGCAAATCTTTCTCTTCACTAGGTTGAAGAAATTGTCCGCAAATATGGCATAGAGAGGTTCAAAACAATAATTATAGGATTGCAATTCTATTTGTCCACGCCAACCTTTTTATCTTCCAAATTCCGATTTGTGAGCCTCCACTCTTTGCTTGATCTATTTCTCAGGACCATGCATAATGCCTTAGCCGAAATTCATAGCCTATATATATGGAAATTTTTGGAAGTTCGAATGGTTGTGTATAGTGGAAGAGTCGACTAGAAAAGCCGACTTAAGAGTGTGGTAACTATGTATTAAATTTTTTATTTTTTTTTATATAAATAGTTAATCTTCTCTTTGGCTTATATTTGGCATATGTCGACTCCCTTTATCATTTCTTTGGCTCCCTCTTTGGCTTATTTCATATTAAAAATGTTCCTATTTTGGGTTTCAATCTATATGGGTTCTTCTTTGTTACATGTGAACCAATGTTGCCGATGCTCCTCTTTATGCTTTCAATTTGGCCTGCCTGCGTTATGGTTTTATTATGAGCTTAATATTAAGTGAATTTAGAAATTAGGACATTATATTAGGGGTTTCATTAGCTAGGGTTAATGGATTTCATTAGGATGTCAAGTTTAGGGGCATGATGTAATTTGGATAAAGAAGAACATATTTAGGATTAGTATTTCATTATCATATGGCTAGGGTTAGGTTTATCCAAGGCATGCTTCAACTAAGGTTGATATTCAATTTAATGATAGGGATAGGACATCATGGATTTGGCACCTAGGGTTTCTTCAATGTTAGGGTTTGTCATCATCGTGCATACATGAGCCTAGGAAGGTTTCACGGTAAGGGTTACTTCATTTATTCATCATTAGGCCATGCTTCAACAATCTAGGGGCTTGACATATAGATAGTGATATATATAGTTAGAGTTTCATGGGCATCTTTAGTAAGGCTAAAGCATCATGTAGTGCTAGGGTTTTGTTCAACCAATGCTAGATTAGGGCTTCTAAGCAATTAGGGTTAGGGAATTATTAGGGTTTAACCATCTTCAACAATGCCATATTGACATCAATGACAACTTTAACCAACAGGTAAGTCCATCACTCATAGGCCCTTTCATTTATGTAGCCCTAGTTATCAAGACCTACTTAGGGAAAATAAAAAGCTAATTTTGAAGAATGAAATGCTCTGGGATAAATTAAAGAAAAATAAGCCTAGGTTAAACAATTTGAAAACCCTACTTCAATTTATTGAGCAAGAGGAGGATTATGTCATTAAATTTTAAATTGTTGTTGAAGGGTACACCAAAGAGGCGCAGCATGTTATTAATGTAATCTTGGATGATATATTAACCAATACTTATGCCTTTCTCTAGCTACAAGCCAACATTTTGTAGTGGAAAACGAGGAATGACCTACTCGATTTGGGAATTATCAATAAGGAGATTCATAGGAAAGTAATCATAAAACTCAAACAATGATGGTTTTCGGTGTATCTTCTCAGGAAGAAAAGTGGAAAGGCTGGATTACGAAGTGGAAAGACCTATACCAAAAGGAGTAAAATATAAAAGAAAAAGCATGTGAAATAGGGGCAGAGATATCCACTTGTAGAGTTCCTTATAGGGTCTATCCTATCTTCCTGCATGATCTTTGGGCAACCTTTATACTAAGGAAAATCCAGGGTGATCACCCTGATGAAATAAACCGACCTGAAACCTTCATAGAGGTCTATCAAAACACTGATGCAACAGATCAGAAGTTACTGTGTGAACTGTACTTGTTCAATTTTGTTCTACCTGATAATTCTCGTTGGAACCCCAATCCCTTTGTTGGGGATGTCCAACTCTGGGCATTCATGTCTTATATGACTAATATGATTAAGTGGGAACGGGCCTCAGAAATTTATGGAAAAACAGAGATGAAAACTCATTTAATGGTGCAAGAGGAATAACCTTTACCCAGATTTGTGGTTAATGATCTGACAAGGTTAAGAGAGGATATTGGGGATTTGACCACTATTAGGCATAATCAACATTATGCAATCATTGAATATCATGAAATGACAAGAACTTACTCCATGGAAGCCCTTATGGTGGCCCGGAATATTTTGGAAGGCTTACCAACATTTCTTCGTGAAAGACATCCCATGGGTTATCCATATTTCATTCTAGCCTTGAATTGAACCTCATTTTATACATACTCAATACTTAAACATGGATCCAAATGGGTGGGGCTATGATTTCACTTTACTCTCCTTTGGTGCCCAACTCGGTTTTATAGATCTCCCACTCAGTGTGATGAAGAAGAGTGATCTAACTAGACAATTATGGATAAGACTCTAGGGTATTACAACACTGGATAATTTGGTCACCCAGCTTACAACTAGGGTGACATTCATGCTAGCATTCCTAAGTTAGAATGAGGTTGAATGAGGACATGCAACCGGATAGGTTGGGAGGCAGATGATGGGTTTCCCATTTGGCAGCATTTTGTTCAATACACAACCGTTTTTTCCTAAACATTTTACTAACATTTCACCTAAACCCTGTCAAATTTTTCCATTTACTATCATAGGTATAAGTGTGTTTTTTTCCTTTAGTACCTTGTCTCTTTTGTTTGAAATTAAATAACTATAAGGTTGATTGAAAGCTTATAATAAGTTTTCTTGGTTGAATAAGATTTAGTCGCATCATAGTTTATATGTGTGGTTTTCAATAAGCAAAGGTTCAGGCTACTAATTTAAATTATAAGCTCTTGTCTACAGGATCATATGTGGCTTTATATGCCTTGTTATATGCAAATAGGATAAAGTTTGTAAGCTTTTGGCACATTGTCATTTGGACCAAGTCCACAGGTCAATTATGGGCACAGTTGTATGTCAGGTGGATGCATTCACATAATAGCTGGATATTCTCATGGGTATAATCACATGTCAGTTGGGTGCAAGTTGTAATGCCAGAAGTTGCAATTTGAAATGGATAAAAGGGAGTTACTAGTTGACCTCTGAGGATTCCGGTATAATAGTTTGGTCACCAGACCACATGAAATACCTTTGAATCAGGTCGATGATATCATACGAATATTGTTTTTTAGTGATGGTTGAAGTTCCTCGGGATCTTGAAAGGACGCAGCTATTTCGGGTTGTTACAACCACAATCATCACTGCCACCATGGTCGAGATGTTGGTCTTTAATAATTCATGGGATCGTGGAAGATCAACTTTCTATAAGTCTTGAGTTCTACCCTAGAGACTCGTTGAACTGTCCAACATATCATATCCATTTGGGACAAGAATGGTAGAGTTAATTCGAGCTAAGACCAAGTTTAATACATGATTGTAACCAATTGCTACTTTTATTTTTAATCAGTTTATATAAACAGACCAAACCTCTCTATGTGTTTAATGTAATAATTTGTAGATTCTTATATAAAGAGCAAGCGCTCAGAGTGCAAATACTATTATTATTGTTATTATTGCTCTTTGTGCTTATAATATTAAGACCATTATTTGTCTGATCGGTGGGAGTTACAATTTTCGAGTTGTGTTCTAGCATGCATTTGTAGGCTCTTATATTTCTCTTGTTCTAAATAGTTAAAAGAGTTATAAGAACAAACTGAGCCTTGAGTTGAGCCCACTCAAGGCGCGGTCTAGTGCCATAATTTATTTGGTTTGTTTCTATATGAATTGATTTATTTACTTATATACATAGGGTTGTTTACGATAGTTTTGTTTCCTTTGAAGTTTTGATACATATATGTGTTGTATTCAATAGCTTTGTTTCTCTCGAGTTTCAATACATATGTGTGTTCATGAATTAGAATAGTTGTTGTTTCATTCTTTTATTTTATGTAAAATTCCCCCTTTAGGATTGTTTAGAATGGTTTTATTTTAAAAGGATTGGCGCTAAGTCTCATTTAAAGATACCCTAAATAATCATTTGCTACATAATTATAGAATAAATAAAATTATAATTACCTTGTCAATATTTGGTGACATAGAGCTTACCTATTATGAGTTTAGGTAACTAAGGTGCCACATAACTGAATTGTGACAATAGATAGATCCCTTTGATGAGACTACCCCTTGTGCATCCCTCTTTAGTCTACCATAATAAGTGAATATATTTGTCTCTTGTGCATATGGCATTGGGTGTCTCACAAGCTTACCAACCTTGATAGACAATAAATTCATTGTGTACATTCAATAATATCTAAGACAAATAAAAACATTGTTAATGATTTCACATATAAATCCCATAGAGCTAGTAGTTAATACAATCCATTCTGCCAATGTATTAATCAAGAACATGGGTCATTTCACAATCCAATGAATCATTGAAATAAAATTGATTACCATTAAAACTCCAGTTGAATGTACAATTATGTCAACCAACCATCAACTATTATTTATTCTCTATTAATGGTTAATTCATTTTAATTATTTTTGTTAGTTTCATGTTGAGATTTGTTCAAATTAATAAATTTGTAAATATTTTAGTGGTAAATCAATGCATTTTGAGGAAAATTTGTGATCTTGCATCTTTGAATAAATCGATTGTACTTATCTTCACAATATTAAATACCAAAGTATCCCTGATCGGGGTGCGGAGCCGGCAACACGTGGTTGCGTCGCCACATGACTAAATCCAAATGTTCGAGGTGGGGGGTAAGGGCCTCCCGGTCCTTTCATGCATTAATAGTCGTGGGGAGTGGTATAGTGGAGTTGGTGGTTAAGCGTGTTACAAGCATTCTTGAGAATGTTGTCGAGGGTGGCAGGGTGAAAAACGAGGGAGCGATGGTGATCCTGGGTATTTGCATCTGTGTTTGCATTCACGTCTGGAGGAAGGTGACGCACTGGTGGTCAGAAAGTCATTGCGAGCTGGTAAACCTATTTTTTATGGGCAAAGAGCTCTGGTTGTGTGTTGGGGAGGGTGTCATGGATAGGGAAGAGGGAGGCTTCCATTGCTTGCGGAGCTGCGTTCTTTGATGTGTTCGGCGTATTCGGGTATAGAAAATCCCTACTTCGGCTCCATTGGTTAGTTGGCAATGTAGCAGTGAGATAGGGTGGTGGCAGTCGTTGGACCGGCCTTCGTTCTTTACACAGTGACAGTCGGCCCACCCTCCTGGTGTCCCTGTTCTTCCCCAGTAGTAAACCAAGAGAGCCTGCTACCAAGTTTGGTTTGTCGAATTTTGAGGGTGGAATCTCTTCAAATTTATGTTCCAATTTGGTAATAGTCTGCCTAACTCTGGAGGACACCATTTTCCCGAAGAAAGCTCGGAAGGCGGTGACATTCAGTGGATTATGTTTTAGGTAATTTTTGTTTGGTGCAAGTGCGGGTCAGTGGGGTTCAATTTGGAGTTGGAAGCTTTGTGAAATTCCCTGTTTGGGTCGGCTGCCATGAAGACCCCGTCGCGGAAGGCTTCCTCCTCTGGTCCTCTTGCTACTGAGGAATCATCCGCTCAAGCGTTGGTTCCGGCTCCGCCTCCCCATGGCGGCAAAACGTCTGGGAGCTCGTTGTGATGTGCTGATGGGTCATGAGGTGGTAGAGGTGGAGGACGGTTGGGGTTTGCCAAGGGGGAGGCATTAGAAGAGGTGGCAAACAAGGATGAGCCAGGGGGACGCGTAGAACAGTGACGGACAGAGGAGTCGGGGTGGCGGACGTCGAGGTGGAGTGAAAAGCGGCTCGGGAGCATTTGAAGTTCAAGAAGGGCAAGTCCACCACTAATGTTGTGGGGAAAGTTGTCGAGACCTCATTGTTAATCTAATATATCGAATGGATGTTGTTGAACGCATCCAGAGAGAAGAACATGCGCTGCAGATGGAAACCTTTGAGCGGCTCCACTACTTCAAGAGTCAACTCAAGGAGCATGTCGTTGTGGTGTGGAGAGGTTAGAATCTTTTCTCAGAGAAAGTTGAAAAGCTAGAGACCTGGATGGCGCACTTCGAAGGGCACGTACAGTGTGACTTCCGCCCTCCACAGCCTCCTGGAACTACCCCAAACAACCCTGCATCCATTACTTTTGGTGACTAGTATGTTTTTTAGAGTATTTTTTGTTTTAATTGTGTTATGGTGCCTATGGCTTAATGGATTCTAGTTTCTGCCTTGAGAGGCCCTTTTGTGTTTTTGTCATATGGTGAAATTTTTGGTCAACAAACCCGATCGGGGTGAGACCACTTGTTTTGATGGCATCTCTATGTACTCCTTTCTCTGAAATTAATAGAAGATTGACTTACAAAAAAAAATATTAAATACCAAAGGATGATAAAGTGCTATTACTAAGCTTGTTTATGTTAGATCATATGTTAAGTTATACATTATGTAGAGTGATTTTTCACATCATAATATGATGAGTGTTGATGAAGAGACCACTGCAAAAATATGCAAAAAAATATATAATTATTGAAGAGTAGGTGGAGACACCAAATTGCCTACTTGCATTAAAAAAATTATTAATTTTAAATATAAAAGGGAAGACTTTATTTGAAGTATATTTGAAGTATTTTATATCAATATATATATATATATATATATATATATAGAGAGAGAGAGAGAGAGAGGAAAAAAAACAAAAAAAATCCTTATTTAAGTATTGAAAATATTTTACTACATGAATATAACTAGGTTACTCTATATTACTCAAAGTGTGTTAGTTACTTTGAAAACCTATTTGAAATCAAATATGACTGCATTTCTACTTTGTACTATTATTTTAGTGTATAGTGTATAAGCATGATTTAATTTATTTTTTCAAGTGTTATTAATGTATAGTGTTTAAACATAACTCAATTTACATTTCCAAATGTTAATTTAATGTATGTACATTTATTGTTTGTCCTTATTGATATAAAGATTATTTTAATTGTTTGAGAACCTATTTGGAACTAGAAACCAATTTGTATTAACAAGGCTACATAGAAAAAGAAGACATGGAATAAAAAGGCATACCTCGAAGGAATTCGATGTTGGAAATACTAAAAAGGGGGATGAATCAATATTTCTTTACAATTGTTATATTGTGCCAGCTAAGATCATTAATTAATCCACAACACAAGATGTACTACAAGAAAATAATTTTATTAATAAAAATGATGACGACTCCAATCATCTTACAAACAACCATGCTTCAACATGTACAACAAAATTCTAACTGCTTCAAGGCTCCAACCCTGAATGAGGACACCAATCCTCAAATAACAATAGAGGCTCCGACCTAGTCTCTCACAAGGCTCCAATCTTGTATGAGGACTCCAATCCTCTCAAACTCCAACCCTCTCAAAATACTTAAAATACAAAGCCCTCCAATCACTGCTCTAAGGTCTCTTCAATGATTGTTAGAAATCATGCTTCAAATACTGCTCCACAAAGTCTTCAAGATCTGCCCAAATTGTTATTCATGGTTTGTTTCAAATCTACTTCAAAAGGATTTAGGTATGCTTTAAAAGGTTCCTCCAAAAGTTTTCAATAGTGCTACTTAAGGGGCCTTCAAGGGATGCTCCAATAATGGCTTCAACAATATCTCCAAAGACTTCAGGTTTGTCACTTCAAGGATCACTCCATGATGAGAGTGAGAATATCTTCTCCCTGAAGTCTACTACAAGATTCTTAAAAACAGCTCAAAGTCCACAAGAGAGAGAAACTTCAAATGATTCCAAATCTTCTCCAACTAAGCTTCCAAACAATCCTGATGTCTTCCTTCTAAAGGGACAAAATCTACTTCAAGGAGGTGCCAAAATATGCCCTCAAAAACAACTCCAAAGTGAGAGCAAAGTATACTCTCAAGGAAACCCAAGGTCTACTCCAACATTGTCTTTAAGTATGCACAAAAACTCGTCAATAACTACCCCAAAGAATGATCTCACACTTGACTTCAATGGTCTTCTCAAGAGGGTCTCCACATTATGAATGAGCCTGAACTTTCACAAGATAAAGGTATTCAAAATTTAAAAAAAAAAAAAAAAACAAAAACAAAAGTTAAAAAAAATAATAATAATAAAAATATATATTAGTTAAACAAAAATGACAAATGAAAAAATGAAATATATAATAAGGAACAAAAAACCCTTTAAATGATAAAAAAATTAACACTGAATAAATAATAAAAAAACAAAATTAATGAAAGAAACAAAAATAATCAAAAAAATTATATTTTATTGGATAATTAAAAAAAATAACAGATAAAAAACATTAAAAACACATTCAAGGAAAAAATCAATAACTAAAAAACATAATAAAAAATATTAAAACAACTAAAAAAAAATAAAAAAACAAAAACATTAAAAAAATAAAACATAAAACCAATAAATTTTAAATAAATAATAATAATTATAAAAAATTGTGGCCCCTTGGGCCCTGGGCGGACTCAACCTAATTCAAGAAATCGGGTTGAGCCTACTCAAGGGCCAGAGGGGTCACTGCCCTAAGCGAGTGAGAATCGAGTTAGCCACCCAGAAGCCACCGCCCTCAGCGTGTGAGAATCAGGTTAACCCGCCCAAGGGCCTGAGAGGTCGCTGCCCTAGGCGGGTGGGGATAGCGCGCCCAAGGGCTTGGGTGGTCGTCAACCTAGGTGGGTGGCGTTAGCCCGCCGAGGGTCGCAGCCCCTCTGGCCCCTAGGCAGGATCACCCAATTCCAAGAATCGAGTTGACCCTGCCCAAGGGCTTGAGGGACGGCAATTTTTTTATTTTTTGTAGAATTGTTTTTATAATATTTTTTTATAATGTTTATTATTTTTTTATTTTTATATTTACTTTTTATTATATTTTTTTTGTAAAAATTGGCAGCTCCATCTATTTTCTATTATATATTAGGCAAATTTACACCACACAAATTTACCAGGTGGCCTCAACTTGATCCAAGGGGAAACCAAGTCTGTTGGCCATCGATCAGCGTTATACGCCATCCAAAAACAAAATTACTTCAGTCTTTCTAGCAAGGTTGGGTAAGTTTCAGTGTCGTGTCCAAATAATATATAACTATACCAACTGACATATGCAACAGAAAATTTAAAAGCTACCCGCATAAACAAAAACTAAGCATAATAAAACTGGTCTTTCTAAACATCTTGCTCATCAGAGACAAATGCTACAAGAGCAGGATCTTCAACAGTTGCCCCTAACATGCCCTACAGCTCCACGATGCAAGGGATGTGACAGTCAATACAATCCATCCTGATGTCTTGTTTGTGCAACTCAAATAGGATTTTCTCCATGTCTTTTTATAGCTAAGCAGGCCCTGCATTGTGATTTCCATCCCCACAGAGATTTGTTCTATCGCTTTGCCAAGCAAAGTTTTCATAAAGAAGTACAAGTACAAGTACAAGGTGTGTTTGAATTGCGTAATTCTACCTCGTGTATTCCCTGGATCAAGCACCAACGACCTCTAGTCTTCTATCTCCTCGTCTGGTTTCCTTTCCTCTTTGATCTCAGCTTCCCAGTCGTCAATCAGCGTACGGACTCCTCCATTTGTTTCATCCTAGTATGTCGTAGTGGCCTCAGCTATGAGGTACTCAACAAGCTTGCGACCCCTGCGGCCTTCCGTCGTGCTCGATCTCTTGGTTGCCCGATGGACCGAGCCCCTACCGCCACGACCACGCCCTCTCTTTGCTGGACCCATACCCTATTCCTTGATGCCATGTGGACAATCAAACAACGTTAGTGCCATCAGTCCATTCACATCATCCCGCCGCAACTACTCATATCATGCCTCTCTGCCCTGCTTCGCCTTTTGCAGGTTAAGGTATCCCGATGCTCACAAGTGGCCAGGGGAATTGGGTTTTGAGCACGATTCCCCAAGCTCCTCACAGTGCCCCTCCCCCTTGCCATGGTGCAATTGCCTGTCACCCCCTTGCAGCTGGAGCCAAGCCTTCAGGGCCGTCCAAAGTCTAGCTCTGTGATTACTATCATACCCGCATGTAGCTCCCATAGCTAGCATCTGCCCGCCCTGGTTATGCTTGCCCCTGTTTCCCTTATACTGCCCAAGGTCCCTAGCTGCACCTTTGTTACCATGTGTATGCAGATGCCAAGGTTTTCGCAACGAATCACTGACATTGCTACTATCTCGCCCCCCTGCCCGTGACTCTTTCCTACCTCTTCCTTCACCACTCAACCCCCCAAACATGCCACACCCGTTATGCCCTATACCCCTGGTCTGAGCCACTAAGTAGGGGCTTGTATCTATGCTCGACCCAACATTACCAATGTCGTTGCCGAGACTTTAGCTTAATTGCAATAAAAACAAAATGAAGCGTCGGGCCATGGCCCTCCCTTTCCTCCCCCTGTTTCTCTCAGTAATGCTGAGCCCCATTGGGGTGGCCTTGTGCCCCTCCCTTCCCCCTAGCGAAACCCACACCAGCTCATGTAATTGATGTAAGACCCAACCAAATCATTGAAATGAAGCGGGAATGAGACCGAATTATATGCTAGAGTCGTTGCGAGCCCACAGCCAAGGTGCCTTCGCCTCTCTTCCACTCTAAGACGCCTTCCTTCTTCACTGCAAATTTCTCCTGCCCGGCTCTTCGAATGCCATTCCCATCTCCGCCACCCTGCCTTATTCCTCCCTCTGTCACCTTGCCAACCCACTAACCATGCATTCTTGGCTAAAGACACCGCACCCCCTACCTTGAGCATGTGGGGGACCGCGATAATTAACATCGTGGTAATAACCATGTCACTTTGAAGCATGATGCTTCTAACACCCTCTCTCATCCCAATCAGGAGAATTTATTATTATTATTTTTTTATTATATATGTTTTTTCCTTTTTTATTATGTGTTTTTTCTATTTTTTCTATTTGTTTTATTTTTTTAAATGTTTTCTTTTAATGTCCTTTTTCTTGTTTTTTTTTCAATGTTTTTTTTATTTTTTTTTATAATTTAACTGTATTTTTTAATTTTTCAATTTTTTATGTTTCTTTTAAATTCTATGTTTTAATTAATTTATTTATTTATTTTTAAATTTTATCCTTTTTTACTTTATTTTTCAAATGTATCATCTTTTATATAAAATTCATTAAAAATTTTATTTTCCAAATTTTTATTCAAATTTTCTATAAAAAAATTTTATTTAATATCATTTTTTTTCCTGAATTCAAACTTTTGTGATTCATATTACATCAAGAAAAGTTTCGGTGGAAAATCACATACAAGAAATTTTGTTGACGCATTTCGAACCATCTAATGTAGTTCAGCTAATGTCATTTTTTGCGAAAATGTCCTAAAATGCATATTTTTTATTATATTTATATGCAAAATGTGTATTTTTTTGTCGAACTTTTAAAATTACTATTTATTAGTGACAATTATTTTATGTGTATTGAAACATTAATTAACAAAATATAAATATAAAAAAATCTCAACCTCAAAATATTAATTTTTTTTAACTTACAAGAAAAATAAAATTTTCATTATATTTGGGACATCATAAAATTTGAAGTGTAAAAAATATGCCTTAACAAAAAATTTTGATATTTTTCAAAATCCACATGAAAATTACCAACATTTAAAAGAAATTATCCACTTAATACATTAAAAATATAAAGTGTCAAAAATAAATCCTCTAAATAAGTGGGTTGACACCGCATCAACATTTTTCAAAATTATGGCATAAAAATCACTAACATTTTAAAGAAATGTTCATACTTGATACATAAGAAAATTTGAAGTGTCAAAAATATGCTCAAAAAATGTATTCTGAATCAGCGCTTTTCAAAATCAAATGATTTTTTGCTACCTCAAAAAAGCAAGTACTCAATACAGTTCTCGTTTGATAGTTTACATTGTTTCTAGAAGATTCAAAAGAGTGTTAATTAAATAACATACAACATTTTTCAAATTAGTCTTTCAAACAAAGGCTTAAATCACTTTATTTGAAAATTGATACATCTAACTACACATCTATATTTATACTACACTTCTCAATGCACCAAGCACATTAAAAGTATCATCTAAGTAGACATTTATACTTAAACTACACTTCCTAGTGCATTGACAGCATTAGAAGTTTGGGATAGGATTTCTCTTGTTTAAATTTTCAAAAGTGATATAACGTAGCACATGTGGAGGGGTCATTACAAGAAAGAGAGTTTATTAGTATAGTGAAACATCAGTAGAAATGAAGCCATGTCAAATGACATGGAGATGACAACATTAATTGGAAACCAATACTCCACCTAATCAATGGCATTTTATAAGTAACACTCCAACTATAAATGTAATAGCAACTCTTCTATTCTATTAAAAATATATTTGTAAATGATATTTTCCATGGCATCCATGTGCCTGGCCAAATAAACCTTAAGTTTCATAATATACATGGTTTCACATATAAACCATGTTGAGAAACCTAAACAGTCGCAACTATGATGAATTTTCAACTTGATAACCGCTTGTGATGTATTTTTGCTTTAATTAATTATTTGCTTCTTATCTTATTATTATGTTGTTCTTATCATCAAACAACTACCAAAACAAAAAGATCAACATTACACAGGATGTAGGCAACGAGCCAGAGTCAAAACCTTTCCACTTGAGGGAAAAACCCACAAATCTCCTCTTCTTATAGATTCTTCAAATGGCGAATTCCAAGACCTCTAGACCAAGACCAATACCCCTCCAAGACCAAGTATGACCTCCTTGATGATGTGCTTCCTTTGTCCAAGTCAAACCTAGTCAAATATCTTCCAGTTGCACAACTTTGAACCCTAGCTATAGAATTCTAGCCAAAACTGCAGATCTGAAATTTTCAGCCCCTACAACAGTGATTGCTTCCACACATGTGAGCAATTTCAAGGCCTCCAAAGCTTCCTTTGACCTTCGCTTGGGTTCCTCCTCCTCCTATGGCATGTAGGTGACCTAATAAACCTTCCTTTGACCTTCATCCTACAATTTCCTCAACTTCAACTTTGCAACATCAAAACCCTAGCCTTCCTTCTTCACACATGTGAGAGAAGGAGAGGGAGAAATAACCCAAACCTTCATCCTATGTCCTTCTTCCATCTTCGCTAGCCTTCTTCTACTTCTCCTTCGCTTAGATGATAAGAAGATAAGTGAATGTCCATAGGAGGTCGAGTTCCCTCCAATATATAGGCTTCCAAGGAGGAGGACATGCCCTAATGACGTCGACTTGGTCTTGGCGGGTATTTTGACACTTCTAAATACAAAAGTAATTCTTTTTACATGTTACAATGTGTCCGATGGGGTCTTCTTCATGTGTCAATGACTCTTTTGACTTCTTGACCCTAGGACAAACCCTAGAAGCACTCAGTGGGTGTTTGACCTCTAAGAGAATGAAACCCATGCTAAAAAATAACAATAACTTTTTACAATATACAAAAATCAAAAGTACATTTCATATTTATAAAAACCAAACCTAGTTACACATTTCAACAAACCCCATAATAGAGCTAGTAGACAATATGAGTCATTTCACAAATGTATCAATTAATAACATGAATCAAAAAATTAAATGACTTATCATTTAAAACTCCATGAATTAAAACTCCATGAATCATTGAAAATAAAATTGCTTATAATTAAAACTCCATGAATCATTGAAAATAAAATTGCTTATAATTAAAACTCCATTTGAATGTACAAATATGTTGACCAACCATCCCTTATTATATAGGTTCATTATTGATGGTTAATGCAAATTTCGACTTTGTATTTTAATTAGGCTTCTTAGTGAGCAAAACTCACTGAATTCTCTTTGTTAGTTTCATGTTGAGACTTGTTAAAATTAACAAATTTATAAATATACTAATGGTAAAAATGATGCATTTCGATGAGAAAATATGATTCTGCATCTTCACATAAATTTATTGTATTTTTCTTAACAATATTGATGGTTAGTTCTCTTAGTGAGTTGTCATTTGGATCTTTGTTAGTTTCATGTTGAGACTTGTTAAAATTAACAAATTTATAAATATACTAATGGTAAAAATGATGCATTTCGATGAGAAAATATGATTATGCATCTTCAAATAAATTTTTTGTATTTTTCTTGGCAATAATGATGGTTAGTTCTCTTAGTGAGTTGCCATTTGGATTCTCTTGGTTAGTTCCATGTTGAGAATTGTTCAAATTAACAAGTTTATGAATATGCTAATGATAAAAATTGGGGAATTTTGAAGAAAACTTGTGATTTTGCATCTTTGAATAAATTTGTTAAACTAATCTTCACAATCTTAAATATCAAAGTACAATAAACTGTCATTACCTAACTTGTTTAAATATCAAAGTACAATAAGCTGCCATTACTAACCTAACTTGTTTAAATATCAAAGTACAATAAGCTGTCATTGCTAAACTTGTTTATGTTGATTGTATATTAAGTTATACACTATGTAGAGTGAGTTTCCAGATCATAATACGATGATTGATGATGAAAGGACCATAGCCAAAATATGCAAATTGGCTGGAGACACCAAATTGGCCACTTGCATCAAAAAATTCTTATTTTTAATGGTGAAAGAGAAGGCTTCCTTATTAGGGTATTGTGAGTATTACACCAAAAATTTATTAATTTTAAATGGGAAAGGGAAAAAAAAAAATCCTTCTTAGGGTATTGAGAGTATTTTACTACATATAAATGTAACCAAGATTTTACTATTTAAAGGATTTGTTAGTTATTTTGACAGCCTATACTCTCAAATATTAGATTAGCGCATTAACATAACTCAATTTATATTATCAAATGTTATATTAAAGTGGAGACACCTATTATTGTTTAGGTTTGTTGTCATTTGCTGTCATAAGAATTTATAAAGATTTTGTTCTCATAAGGATTTATAAAGATTTCCTAGTTATTCGAGATCCTATTAAGACTCAAACCTGAATCCATTTCTACTCACAATGTTAGTTGAGTGTATCAGTACTTTTGATTGTATAAATTTCTTACACTCATCACACCTCACAATTTACTAAACAATCGTATACATAAATTACTCACATATGTTTAGCGTATCAATAGCTTTATTGCATAAACTTATTCCATTCATAACAACTCACAATTTACTGATTGCACGAGTTACAAGAATAATTATATACATACATTGTTGCACTCGTTACAATTTACTGTCTAACTGTATACATTGTTAGATGCTAGGTGATCTTTCAGGCCAATTAAATTGCAAAGGAAATTATTATTATTCATGAAGACGTCCCTCACAAAATTAATTAATTTAATTAGTTAGGACTTATATATCAAGCTATATGATTAATTTGTAATTGTAACCTATGGAAAATAAAGCATATGGCTTACATAGAATTTATCAAGGAGCGTCCTCAACATACGTTGGCTCCCTAGAAACCAATGTCTTAATGTGGCTGCAAAGAACAAGAAGACATACCTCGAAGAAATCCAACACAATATCACATCAGGAATGGCCAATTCAACCAACTCCGTAAAGAGATATTCCAACACTCACAGATCTAGTTGTTGAGCACAACCACCACAGAAAAAAGACATTGAACTGCAATGAAAACAAAAACAAAAAAAAAAATCCCGTGGGTAAACATTATATAGTCTCTCTTCTGTCATTTTTCCATGCCAATACAATTGGGAGATGATGCTTGGATAGACATAAATTTGCTTTAATTGTTTGTATATTTAAAATCTCAAAACAATAGCAAACGTCCATTCGAAGGCATGTCAAAACAATGAATTATATTCTTGTTTAGAAATCCCCTGCCAATGCTACATCCGCTTTGCAGAAAATGATGATTGCTTATGTGATGCTTTTATATATAAAACTCTTCTTCTGTCATTTTTCTATGCCAACACAATTGGAGATGATGCCTGGATACACATGAATTTGTTTTAATTGTTTGTATATTTAAAAATCCTCAAAATACTAGCAACCGGCTTTTCGAAAGCATGTCAAAACAGTGAATTATATAGCTGTTTTGAGAATCCCCGGCCAGTGCGACAAGCCGTTTTGCTAAAAAAGACTACTGATTATAGATGCTTTATAATAGATTTATGTGGCATGATTGATGGTAGGTACATGGAAGGTCAGTCATGACTGATTCTCAGATTTCTTTTCCAAGCGCGTGATCAAGATTTGGTTAATCGACACAGTAATATATATTATGTTTCCGATCCTATCCCACTTGCCAACTGAAAATTGCGTTACCGTGCAATGGATGAAATTTAGTTCAATTATAGCATTCAACTCCTGACGACACGCTAGTCTAAAGAGAAGGGTTTAGTCGCTTTGCATCCTCAAAAGATGTATACTGAAATAAATGTCCAGTGCTGCTGACTTCATATTCTTACAGCACTCAAACTGCATGATTAAGGTTTGGCATAAAGCCATGTTAAGATTTTGCTTCCGGGTGACATTTAAAAAGTTTATTGCTTATGTTGCCCAGCAAGAAAAAAGAAAGAATAGAAGAATTATAAAATCAATTGATATAGACATGGATGGAGATTGTACAATGGCGGTGTGGAGAAAATCTGCAATGAAGGATATTTTAAAGAAAGGCAGATGGATAACAAATTCATGACACAATGCATCAAGTCAGAGAAGATTATAGAAGTCTCTTCTGGAACATATACTTCTGGAAATGAATTATTTACTATTAAAACAATGCACTACAGAAAAATAATGAAGACGAGATAAGGTGAATATACAAAAGCTGCCATCATGTTATTCAGGTTGCTATCAGCTCCATGGGGTAAACATCATCACAAACTCAGGCTTATTCTGAAAATAGCTTGCTAGTAAGGCAACTGTACTCACTCTGTAAACTTCGCGATGCGCCGATAGTAAGATGTTTGTTTTTAAGGTAAATATTAAACTTTACCAACAAATTTCTTCCCAACTGGCTTTACAACTCCAGCTCCTTCAGGAAATCAGCATTGTCAACAAACACCTGCACATCCAAGCAAAGTCAAAAGGAGCTCTGTACATCTATACTTGTACACTAAATATGTTGAAAGCTAGTTATCCAACTATAGAAGAGATGCTGATCTCTACTAGAATCACTAGGCTACATGGTGACCAGCGAATTTAGCAAAACAGTGAATCAACATACAAGTTCATTTCGACCATTCCTCTGTTGACAATAGATAAACGTTTGCTACTGTGACAAACAAATTTTGTTAAAAGGCTACCTGCATCAGTCCTCAACAAACTGGGAGGATATACTAATAACATTCCAACCTTAATGGATGCATGTACCCCTAGTTTGATGGATGGTTTTCATTGCCAGAAATCCAATGATAATAATGACGAGGTTAGGAGAAGAGAGGGTTGTATATACTACCCATAGTTTGGCTGCCACCATGGTACTGATTTCCCCCATGGGGCCCTACCCATACTAAAATAAATCACTAAGCTCCCTTTATGTACATGAACCCAGGCTAGAACATCTCTCCCCCATGCAGAACTACTTTCCCTCAATGAGGCCAGCTTCTTATACAAAACCAGCCAATTCCCAAACCACCTCCCCGAGATACTTATCGGATCATTGCCCTGATCGAAGCCAGCTTTTCACACACGACCAGCCGATTCCCAAGTTACCACCCCAAGATACTTGTTGGATCATTCCATGAGATATTTATGAAATTCTCTATTTCTTTAATTTATGACTCTTTTATCCGTTTAATAAATAAATAAATAAAAACAGCCTTGTACTTCTTTCTACACTTCCTACAGATCCAGTGAATACCAACAATCCCTACACCCACCACTGCTATGAAGTCAAATCTACATCTGAAGAGGATAAAGAAAGGTAATGTAGACAATGTTGTCAGCAACGCCCTGCTGGATTACCCCTTGCAGTTTGCAGAATTGACAAGTTGTTTTTACTTTGATTTGGCAAGTCAATTTTGAATTTTTGTATTCTCTCTCTCTCTGCTGAACATTTGATATAATAATAAGAAGAATTGATCAAAGGATTTCCCACATTGGGGTTTTTCCCCGGCATCCGCCAAATTTGGTGTCCTCTTGTCTTGGCTTGTCTTCTGCATTTTCTTTTATGTTCTATCTACAGTTACTGTCAATGTGATTTATGGCTAATGTGATTGTTATTGGAAAAATAAATTGGAAATTGTCATTGGGCTGTTAAAGGAACATTGAAGTAATTGTGCTAAGCATAGAACATACCATTGTTAACTAAATTTAACAAAAACATTATGTCAATTGGGTCCAGCTCAGGTGGTTAAGAGTAGTTTTCCTGCCCACCCAAGTTCAAATCCTGTTTATGACATGTTTGTGCCTCAGGTGCCGATTGGGGCTGGCAAGGTACCAGCAATCTCACTCTCATTTAAGTGCTTGAGGCTGGCATGAGATATTCCCAAACATTTTAACCCAAGGGGTTTGCTCAACCAGTTGTTGTCAATGTCACTAGGCATTTAGCTAGTACCATGCCAACAGGTTCCCAGTACAAATCCCCATGTGTGAGGCACACCAGTCTGCACCAATGGGTTTACTAGGGATGCCATCCACAAATGTGGGAAAGCATCCCTTGGGATTTCCCTGTGATGTTTTCCTTGGGAAGAAAAGTAAGTTGAAATGTTAATAAACAGTGAAAAATATATCAAAGCCCCTTTTGTTTTTACATTTATATTAGGAACTCTCTGACCCAGCTAGACAGGAAAAAAATTATACTGCAATCCAAAAGGAAAAGAAGGCCGTAAATTGTCTGGCACAGAATAAGACAAGTAGACTGATTTTGTAAGAATATACCATGTAATGCAACCTAAAGAAAGAATAACAAAAAAACTAAATCAATCAATTCACCTCATATGTATGCAGTGTGTACACACTCAGAAAAGGAACCCAAGAGTTTATACAACAGTACGAACATATATCTACCAATAAAAGTAATACCAATAAATTTAGAAACAGTCAGCTAAAGTGTAAATGTCAATAGCGTCACATTATTTAGTTAGCCTAATATGTCGCATACGACTATACTCCATACCTAATCAATACCATCATCTCATGCAGACTTGTCTGTTGTCAGATTTCGCATCTAAGTCTCCTAGATATCCCAGATATTTTCCCAGAAGTGGCAACATCCTGACGTTTAAGGTTACAGACCACCCCATCACTAAAGAATCCATTACAAACACACTTTTTGGATCATGTACTAGATCTGGTTCATCTAAGATCAGCCAGTGTGTGTTTCTGTGTAGAGAAAGAGAGAGATTACTAACAGTCTAATCCTGGACTGAAAAAGTCTTATTGGTGTTTCTTATTTACTATAATTTTAAACTAAACAACCCATGAAAATATTTTCTAATTCAGTGTATATACTTGTATAAATATCAACCCCGAGTGCAATTCAAACATCATCTATTTCTAAAGATTCTGCTACTCAAGAAATTTGAATTATTTTAATTTCTAATATGAATTTATCAATCCCGAGTGTAATTCAAACATCATCTATTTTTAAAGGTTCTGCTACTCAAGAAATTTGAATTATTTTAATTTCTAATATTAATTTAGATTGATTGGCTGTCTGCATTGTTAGAAATGGATGCCTTTGATTGCTCTATTTGATTACATATCAAAGGCTTAACGAATATAGTCAAAATTTCATAATGCATAAAGGTTTGCATCAACAAGTCTACAATGGAAGAAAAGTTGAAGATATGTGTTTTCAAGATATTACTTTATTTTTATCACATGCCATGGTCAAGTACGATGCTCAAAATTATGTACTTCAAATCTAAATAGAATGTTCCCTTGGTCACGGTTGTTGTTCACTTAGTCACAATTGTTCTTCCCTTGGTCACGATTGTTGTTCCCTTAGTCACAGTTGTTGTTCCCTTGGTCGTGCTTCTTGTTCCCTTTGTCACAGCCGTTGTTCCCTTCAAAGGTACAATTGTTGTTCCCCTAGTCACAACAGTTGTTCCCCTAGTCACAACAGTTGTTCCCTTGATCACGGTTGTTGTTCCCTTGGTCGCGATTGTTGTTCCCTCTATTACAGTTGTTGTTACCTAAGTCACACTTGCCCATTTTCATGCTTTTGATTTAACACTTGGTGAATGGGAAGTACTTTTGATGTTCTAGGTCCTCTTTGACATAATGATTGGGTAGTCAATTTATCTTTGTTTATTTATAAAAATAATATTATTTTTAAGGAATAATTATGCAAAGATGATTTCATCATGCCAACTTTCAACTTTCCTAATTTCTCAAGTCCTTGATCTTGTAAAATTTATGATGATGACCACAAAATTATACTTAAATCTTTCTGTCATTATCTACTACATTGTTCCTCAACCCCAATCTTAACAAAGCAAAATATATTTATCAACAATCATTTGAAGGTTATTAGTTTTTGAGAAGCAGAATTAGCCAATTCAAAATAGTTACTACAAAACTTTTTACGCCATCCCTAGCTCTTAAGAAGTTGACATGCCACCCCATCTATTAAGTAATATTTTGTTGATTAACAATAACCATAGTTGAATTTTAAACAAATATAATCAACTGGAGGATAGGAGGTCTCATCACAAGCTAACCTACCATGTTCATAGGTCCTAATAAAGTGACATTACCACTACTGGTCACCAAGCCAGGGTAATGGCCTTCAATCGTAAAGCTGAAGCACAAGAGGTCTCATCACGAGTCGACTTGTTCACTTTTGTTAGCTTCCGTGAATGCCATTGTTATTAACTGGTTACCAAGCCAGAACAATGATCTTCAATAGACATCTAAGTAAATTGAAATGCTCTCGTAACTATGTATTTATTTCTAATAGATGGGACATTCGCATCTCAATGGATTAAAAAGGCATCCCTATTGAAGCCATGGACGCTTGTTGGCAGCACTGGCCATGCCTATGTTATAGAAGTTAATTCCATACTATGATCTAATTGGTTACCTTGTTTTCTCAAAACTAATTTCCGATAGAGCTTCTTGTTGCATATATAAGGTTTGCTAGAAGTCATGGTTCATGGGGTAATATCTAAACAGTTCTTAAATGATGATGGTCATGATTTATATCTATTAATGAGTTCTAAATATTCACTTTGCATGTCAGCGATGAAACTTCTAGGATATTTGAGATTTGACATTTTCTATCATCTAATCTATCATTTCTTTATTTTACATGTTTCACATCTTTAACTAAAGATAGTTGCTTTGCCCAATCAGTCGTCATTTATTCCTAGCTTGACAACACTACTCTTATTTTGGGGTAGAATAAAGAGGCCTAATTCTGATTTTGAATCCCAAGTAATTGGTCAGACCTTGAGAAAAAAATATTGAGATAACTAATTCTCATAGTTTTTGTGCTCATAGCAACCAAATCTTATGGGTATAGGGAATGCATGTTTTACCTTTTGATCCATTATTATCCCGTGGCATTCACAACATGATTATGTCACTTTTATATATAATGAGGTAATTGAGGTTATGAATTACTGACTGACATTACAAATGAGATGTGTTATAGAAATCTTGATGACAGGGAAACTAATCAGTTTAGGGGAAGAAAACCCTGCTCGCTTTGTAATTACTTTCTTTCAGCTTCCATGGCTTCCACCTTTTGCATCACTTTCAACATCAACTCAGCCTACATCAGCTTCAACAAATGTCAGTGCATACATGCCATTCCACATTTTTACGAAGGAAAAACCTGAGGTAAAATAATGTAAGTTTTTTATTTATTAAAAGTTTAGGAGAATGTCATGAAAAACCACTGAGCATTATTCACTCTTATTTTTCAACCGTTAGTTCCACTTCTTTACCACTTCCCATTTTTCAGAGACATGAAAGCGTTCAGTTTGGGGGAGTGTTACTTTCATTCATTTATTTATCATGACCATGCGATTAATATTCTTATCGATCTCCTTATTCATTCTCAAAACCCCCCTTATTCGATGTTCTTTTACACCAAGCATAGATTTCAACAACAATTGTAACAACCACCTCAATTTGTTTTCTAGTATAGCATGAGGGCATGCTAATTCTCCAGTTTGGGGGAGGAGTTTCCATGCATGATGGATGTTTTATCCTTTCTTCCTCGTTTAAGGCATAAAATTCATTTTTATACAGTGCAGAAATTGATTTGTGTATATCTTTAAAACTATGAACTGAATTCTAGTGATTTTTGGACAGCAAAGAGGTATCATTAAAATACACAAACCCAGAAAATTTCAAGCTAAATCAGTTTGTGAAATTCCAAAAATCATGCACTGCCACCTACAGCCATTTTGCTTATATCTCATGATCTATGCATCAGAAATAACTGATTTTTGGTTAGAGAAACATTAATATAGTAGAAATATGTTTGCAAAATTTCAGCAAAATCTGGTTTGTAGTTTTTGAGAAAATGGTTAATGAAGTTTGTTGTTACTTGTATCATATTTTACTGCAACTTCATATACATATGGTTGAAAGTCAATGTGTCAATTGTTACACCTTCACCAACATCGCTAGAATTGAATATCTATTATTTTAAAGAAGTATTTGAGGAAGAAGCCATTTGTTCCATCAATATCATAAGTTGGGGAGAACATTTGATTATTGTATTACAACATGGTTAATACAATGGCATTGGGTTGCATGAGGACATGCAACATGTTCAGTTTGGAGGAAATATTGGGCCATTAATTTGTCATTATTATTATCACTTTTTAACGTCTATTTCTTCTGTTTCTACCATTCTTTATCAAGTTATTTATGCTCTTGTGAGTAAATAATATTTGTTTTCCTTTATTTTTAATAAATTGATTATTATTATGCATGATTTTGCCAATGATGGTTTATTAATAAATTTGTTACAACATTACTCGTGATTTTAGCCTCCAGGACCTTTTCAAGATTGCAAATTTGATTTTCAACTCATAATCAAGTATTCCAACTCAGAAATTCGTTGGGATAAGAAGTGAGTTTTGCGTTGGGCGTTTCGGGCAAATGAAGATGAATCTTGAAAACCCGAGACATGGGTTTTGTGCAAAACAGACCAAATTAGTTTTCCAATGAGCAATTTTCCAAAATTCGGTTTGGATTGAGAGAAATGCAAGGTTCTCTGAAGGTGATTTTTTGAGATTTGTTGTTGCAGCAGTTTTCCAAATTCTTCCAATTGCAATACTAAATTCAACTAGTCCCTGCTAAATGTTGATGGAACGATCTTTAAGATATGATATTCTTTATTGATATTATGTAATCAATCCAAAATTGTATTGGAAAATCATTTTTGTAATGAACTTTGTTGTAACTTCACTTTGCTCTCTGTGTGTTTAAATGAAAACAGAGATCAAAGAGGGAGAGATGGGAGAGGATGAACAATTGTGGAATTTGAGGCAAAGCTAAGAACTTCATTCTGTTGTAATTATTTCTTAGAGATCTTTTAATGAAGGAAGTTATCCATTGAGTTCTACATTTGTTATTTGTAAATTTGATCTGAGTTATTTCTAAAGGCAGAACAGAGTCTTGGGTAGTTGGGCCCACTACCTTAGACGAGGCGCTACCATGATAATCTAAAGTAGTTTAGTTATGTGCTTGTTCCTTTGAATTTCAATCATTGTTCTTTAAATTTAAATTCCTTTTTAATCAAGTAATTTGTTAGTTGTTGCATTTTCCAGATTTGATGTTTCCTGCAATTTCTAGACTTCATTTAATTTGCTGCTCTAGATTAGCATTTGAATTATGTTGGGTGCAATAGCTTAAATTTCCAATTCTGCAAGGTATGGTTTAATTCAGTATTGATTTAATTTGTGTGATTATCATAATTCTTTCCTTGTCATTTACTTTCTGCTTTTTAATTTAGAGTTGTTTTTCAAATCTTCCATTTTATTTCTTGCCAAATGAGCTTGATAGTGTAAGAACATAATCACGTAGAACCAGTGTTAGTTGTTGGTATTTGCTTGCATATATTTTGTCGATCGCCTTGAAATAAAAAGACGCTCTTTGAGTTGATAATTAATGTCTAAGTGATTAGTTGTGTTTTTATTAAGCAATTAATTTTCCCCAACAACAAGAAAGGTGAGGTAAAAGCTAAAAAGAATTATCATAGACTCCATTCAAAATAAATTGGTTGCCTATATTTCTGATTTGGGAACATCTAAGGAGATGTATGAATGGGATGTTCAAAGTAAACAATGCAAATCAATCCTCTTTCTCAAGAACAAGTTGAAGGACATCAAGATGGATAAAGGGGAGTCTATCCAATCCTACTTTATGAGAATAACACAAATCAAGAATGACCTACTATCTATTTGAGAAGTTATTGCTGACAGGGAGCTCACTCTCATTGCACTTGGAGGTCTTTCAAGTGCTTGGGATGTGTTTAACACCACCATGCTCAACAATGACAGGATTCCTAGTTTCGATGAATTATTGGCTAGATGCACTGAAGAGGAGAAGAGGATGATGGAAAGAGACAAGCATTCAAGTGGAAATGAACCTACTGCTTTCTCTGTGCATGCTAAGAGGAAAAATAATGATGGTCCAAGGAGACAGCGTCAAGGATTCAGAGAAGGAAGAAATGGAAGGTGCTACAATTGTAACAGGTTCGGCCACTATGCTAGAGATTGTCCTCACAAGAAGGATTCTCCAAGGGATGACGACAATGGCAATCAAAGGAACAACAGGTTCAACAATAAAGGAAAGAGGAATGCTCTCGTTGCTCGATATGGAAATGGTCAACCTCCCAAAAGGACGAGAAATTCCAGGTATGAGGAAAGTAATGTTGTAGAAAAACAAAAGGAGTTTTATCTTATTTCCACTCTATCTACTGCCTCTCCTCCGGATACTTTGAATCATTGGTTGATTGATAGTGGAGCCTCAAGGCACTTCACTGGGTACAAAGAGGCCCTCTCAAATTTAATTGAAAAGAAGACTACCTTGGAGATCATACTTGGAGATAATGCCACCTACCCCGTGAAAGGGATAGGTACTATCACTCTTCACTTGAATCAAGGTCAAACCATTCATCTACAAGAAGTATTGTATGTGCCCGATTTCAAAAAGAACTTGGTGTCTATTTCTACAATGGAAAATAAAGGCTTCAAGGTAGCATTCATTGATGGAAAGGTACATATTTGGCAAAGAAACCCTAAAGATGCATTCAACTACTGATATTCTTCAAGTGAAAGCCAAACTACTAATATTCTTCAACTGGTGCATTCTGACCTATCTGGAATGTTGCCTGTAACATTATTGGGAGGATACTTATACTATGCATTTTTTGTGGATGACTTCTCTCACAAAACATGGATCTATTTCTTGAAGAAGAAGGATGAAGTGTTCAAATGGTTTCGTTCTTTCAAAGCCTTAATGGAGAATCAAACAAGGAAGAAGATCAAAATATTGAGAACCAACAATGGAACCGAATATGAATCAAATGAATTCAATGAATTTTGCAATGAGGTTGCCATTAAGAGGGAGACAACCATTCCATACACTACTGAGCAAAATGGATTTGTTGAAAGGAAGAATCGAACAATTATGGAAGCCACTCGTGCCATGCTCCATGATCAAGGTCTACTGAAATTCTTATGGGGAGAAGTTGCCAACATTGTCGTGTATGCTCAAAATAGGAGCCTACATCAAGCACTCGATTTCAAGACACCGGAAAAAGTTTTCACTGGTATGAAACCTGATGTTTCTCATTTTAGAATATTTGGTTGTCCCATGTATTTTCATGTACCTAAAGAGAAAAGAAACAAGTTGGCAGCATTTAAGAAGAAAAGTACATTTGTCGGCTACAATGAAAAATCAAAGGCATATAGAATCTATGTGCCTGGTCAAAGAGAAGTGGAAATAAGCCATGATGTCACCTTCGATGAAGACATTGCCCTTGGAAAAGCTAGAGATCTCCCCATTCCAAGGAAGGATAATGATGATGTTGCAGAAAAGCAGGATGAACCTCCAACAGATGAGCTTATGCCCGATGTTGAAGGCCTGAAGGCTCAAAGATACTCTCGAATCTGTTGAAATACACACTGCTCCAAGAGGGACATTTCACGAAAGTAAGAAGCCAAACAGGTATCAAGGGTACTTAGTTGCTATGAGTATTATTGTTCAAACTGAGCCATGTATGTTCAAAGAAGCCCTAAAGCACCAAGTCTAAAAGGATGCAATGAATGAGGAATATGAATCTATCATGAAAAATGATGTCTGGGATGTGGTGCCTAGACTAAAGGATAAGTTCGTAGTCACCTCAAAATGGCTATACAAAATTAAACATGGCGCAGATGGGAGTGCTAAAATATATAAGGTCGGGTTCATTGCTCGAGGCTTCTCTCAAAAGGAAGGAGTAGACTATGACAAGATATTTGCATCGGTTGCCTGATATACCACTATCTAATCTATTATTGCTCTCGTGGCCTCTCAAAGATGGAGCCTATATCAAATGGACATTAAGACTGTTTTCTTGCATGGCTCGCTTAAGGAGGAAGTCTACTTGGAACAACCTCGGGGGATTGAAGTACAAGATTGAAGGACACACATGTGTAGGTTGAAGAAAGCCCTCTATGAGTTTGAGCAAGCCCCTAAGGCTTGGTATGAGAAGATTGATAGCTATCTTATGAAGTTGGGATTTTCAAGGAGCGATGTTGATCATAACCTATACTTCAAGATTGAAAAAGACATGCCTCTCATTTTGGCCCTTTATGTAGATGATCTCTTTCTAACAGGTGCAGACCCTCTCATTTATCATTGCAAGGAATTGGCTTCCGGGTTCGAGATGAAGGACCTAGGACTGATGCACTAACTTCCTAGCCCTAGAGGTCTGGCAAAATCCAGGTGAGATTTTCCTTACTCAAGGAAAATACATTGTGAAGCTGCTCGAGAGATGTGGGATGGTGGATTGCAAGATTGTGTCTACTCCAATTAAACTCAACTTCAAAAAGCTATATGGAAGTGCCACTCAGCCTGAATTGACAAACCCTTCTAAATATAGACAACTTGTGGGGGCCTTGATGTTCTTGGTAAAATCTCGTCCGAACATATGCTTCGTTGTGAATATGTTGAGTCAATTTATGATCGAGCCTCATCACATACATTGGATTGCTGCTAAGAATCTCTTGAGATATCTTTGTGGCACAATCAACTATTGACTGAGATACACTGTCGGGAATTTGAGGCTTTATGGATATACTGATGTTGACTAGGCTGGCAGTGTGGTGGATCGAAAAAGCACGTCTGGATGTTGCTTCTAATTTGGGCCTGCTTCAATTTATTGGATGAGAAGGAAGCAAAAATCGGTTGCTCTAAGCACCACCGAGGTCGAATACATTGCAACTGGTATGGCCTGTTGTGAGGTTGTTTGGTTGAGGAAGCTCTTCAATGAGCTATTTGAGCACGTGTTGGATACCACCATGATCTTCTGCAACAAGAAGAGTGGGATTCGCCTTTCAAAGAATCTTGTGTTCCACAACCGCTCCAAGCACATTGATATCAAGTACCACTTTATCTGGGATATGGTACAACAGGGGGCAATAAGGCTCCAACACATCAGGACTAATGAGCAGGTCACAGACATCCTCATGAAACCCTCGGGGAAGGTCAAATTCTTAGCCTTCTGAGAGAGACTTAGAGTCGTGGAAAGAGCCTCCCATGAGGGTCCCGCTTAAGTTGGACATTGTGCTCTAGGAGCTCTTGTGGGCTTGGGGTACTTCTTGAAGCTATGAGCAACCATAGGGTGAGGGGTTCACCTTCCCCTATTGGTGCATTGTGTACAGGGTGAGGGGTTCACCTTCCCCTGTGTTACCACATGATGGTTGACATGTGTGTAGGGTGAGTGGTTCACCTTCCCCTGTGTTACCACATGATGGTTAACATGTGTGTAGGGTGAGTCATTCACCTTCTCATATGGCATATGAGCAGAATGAGTGGTTCACCTTCTCTTGTTGATGCCCCAGCATACATCCTACCCATGTAGTCTGGGACTCATGGGAAGTACCTCTCATCTGCCCAATGAGTTGGGAAAAGTGGATAGGGACCATAGAACTATCGATGGACGCATCATGTATTGTCGTACTCCCTATTTCTAGGATGCATGGTGTTCAACAACCTGATCTGGGATCAAGTCTGATTGAGGTTCTACCTCTGGACTAACTTTTGTCAGTGGAGAGTGGTAAGGTCTTATGACTCACTCTGAATTGATTCTTCTTCATTTTTCATATCAATGTTTAGCAAAGCAGAGATGAGATGAGATACAGAGATGTTACATGACAACAGGATGGCATGATGACAAATGATGATGGATGGATTAGCATGTGGAATTTTCCCTAGTTGAGAGGGAGTGGTTAAATTGGCAACTAGGGCCAAATTCCACTTTGGATAGCTCATTTGATGGAGATGATGATTGCATTGAATTCCTCTTCTCGAGAGGACTAAAATTGATCTAAAGATCATCTAATTTGGATAAAGCAGAAGTGTGTTTTTTAATTTATGCCCACACATGTGGAAATTGTTGTTTATGCCCACACGTGTAAATTGTTCAGGTCAACCACATCATCACGTAGGCTCGTGAAGCCCAAGAGACATGTCACTTCACCCTCAACTACTTGTATGTATAAATACAAGTGACCTCTCACCTCATTTGGCATCATCATCACTCACACATTCTTCTCTCTCCTTCTCTCATTGGTTCATACAACTATTGGGCATTCGCTTTCTCTCACATGTATGGCAAGGAGGACCAATTTCAGACTGAAGTTCATGGCCGAAAAATTCAAGAGTTGACTGAAGTTTGACCAACATTGACCAAGGACTGCTTACCAAGTTTGACTGTGATTTTGGAGGTCTTGACTCTATTTGACCAAGCCACATTGATTGGCATAGAAATCGAGATTTTTTGCGTTATTTGACCTGTGTTGACCGCAGGGCTTACTTCATGTTAACCAAGTTTGACCGCAGATTTTATGACTATTTTGGGCTTTGATTTTGACCATTGTTGGAGGCTGAGTTTGATTGCTTTTGACCGAGCTTCAAAGGGGAAGTTTTGTTGTTGCGTTGATCATCTTTGACTTTCAGGTTAACGCTGAATTTGACTGCAATTGGCTGCAAATTTGTCAGGGTTGTTTTGACTTTGATTTGGCAAGTCAACTTTGACTTTTTGTACTCTCTCTCTCTCTACTGAACATTTGATATAATAATAAGAAGAATTGATCAAAGGGTTTTCCCCACATTGGAGTTTTCCATGGCATTCGTCAAATCTTGTGTCCTCTTGTCTTGTCTTGGCTTGTCTTCAACGTTTTAATTTAGGTTCTATCTACAGTCACTATCAATCTGATATATGGTTAATGTGATTGCTACTGGAAAACTAAATTGGAAATTGCCATTGGGCTATTAAAGGAACATTGCAGTAATTGTGCTAAGCATAGATCATACCATTGTTAACAAAATTTAATATGTCCACAGGATGTTAAGAAGCTTCAATTCAATAGACAAATTTGTCTTTCAACCACACCAATCAGGGACAAATTCCACTGTAGGCACCCGTCTACAAAACCAGTGTTCTATGGAGACTCATTCCCAGGGGTGCACATCACGTACAAAACCAGTGTTCTATGCAGACTCATTCCCAGGGGGGACTCATTAGGAACTTTCCCTTCCACTCCTAGTACTTGGAGAATTCACTGAGATCATACACTGCGAAACAGGATGTTGCCAGTACTTGGGGGTATGGGGGAAACCTCTACCATGGTGTGTCCTCACAAAAACATAAAATAAAACCAAAAGAAAATGTAATTTTTTCAATGTTCAACCAAGACTCTGGTGCGGGAGACGTGGGTGTGGGGAGAAGCACAAGGGGGACATGTGGGAGTACCCTCAAATTTTAGGGAAATTTCAGGGGTGTGGGGGGACGTTGGGGTATATAATTTTTAAATTAATATATATATATATATATATATATATATATATATATAATTCAAGTTCATTATTCATTTTGATACATACATAATTCATATGACATACTGATTATTCATCCATACCATGATTTTCAATAATAAAAAAAATCAATAATGAAATATTCAAATACATTGATCCATATCATTCATCATTCTACAATCTACATTGATTTAAAATTTAAAGTCATCATTCATCATTCTAGAATCTAAATTGCAAGCAAAACATACTAGTATATTAATGTATACTAGATACTGAAGTTCTGAGGGGCGGGAGAGGGGCGCCTAGACGCATCCCTTTCGGGGAGTCTCGTCCCCCACAATGGAGAAACACACCCCCTTGCGTCTCCCCAAGAATCCCCAAAAAGGGTGCATGGGGAAACGCACCCCCAATAGACTCCCCATCCTGAGTGTGTGGGGTGCAAGGGGTGTGTGCACCGAACCCTGGGGAACGCGTCCCTGTGGAAAACTGAATTTTTTCCATTCCACCATATCCTCACTTTTACATTTCTTCCCTATGTAACCCTCCCACACCCTTCATTTTGTTTCTTATCCCAATACACCAGTTTGAGAGCAATAATAAGGTTAAAGAAGTTTTGTGTATAACAAGCTTTTAAAGGAAGAAAAGTGTTAAATTATGGTATGTCCTATGCTTAAAGCAGTTTACTTATTTTTCTTCTTATTAGCCACAGATTAGCAATCAGTGTCACATATACATTAAGTAAAGTGCAGATAGGACATTAAATGATCAACAGAAAACAAGCCAAGACAAGAGACACAAGATGTAGCGACTAGCCGGGGACAAACCCCAAAGCGGGGAAACCCTTTGATCAAATCTTCTTTTATCTTCAATAGTTTAGCAGAGAGAAATAGTACAAAATCTGAATTCTGTAATTTTATATCAACAGCAGCAAACCCTAGATCAACAAAGTCAAACTTGGTCAAACTAGCTAAAATTGACCTCTAAAATACTAGGTCAACTTGTTCTCGAATAGCCTGAAGAAACAACCCTTGAACAACCCCAAAAGTTCAGTCAATTTGCAGATTTCTGAAGTCAACTTGCAACCCTAAATTAGGGCAGTCAACACCAGTCAAACCAGAGGTTAGATCACCTTGATTTTCGCGCCAAAAATTGTGGCCTGCCTAGGAGAGGCAACCACACCCAATCTGCACTTCAAGAAGGTCAACGCTTGGCCAACGTTGGTCAAAGAGATGACTTGCTGCCCTAGCGTCCTTCTTTCTGCGTCTTCCTTGCCCTAGGACGTCTTCCTTTCAACCACACATGTGAGAGAGAGAGAGGCTCCTTTTATGTGTAGGAGAGAGAGAGAGAAGATGAGTGAATTGAATTGTCCAAATGAGAATGCTCCTTGTATTTATATGCAAACGTTGAGGTTGAATAGACATGATTGTTGGGCTTCTGAGCCTACATAAGTTTGTTGGCCGACCTTGACAATTTGTCCATAATCAAAATAAATCGATATCTCCAAAAATACTTATCAGAATCGTATGATCTTTAGATCAATCCGACACCTCTCGATGAGAAGAATCTAGGAAAAATATCAGAAGCCATAAATAAGGTGATCCACATGGAGTTTGGCCCTAGTTGCCAATTTTAACACTCCCTCTCAACTAGGGAGAACTTCTTCTGCAATCTGTCAAACCGTCACTGCTATCCATCCATCAAATGCATTGTCCTGTACAGCTTGACCCCACTCTGCTCTGCTCTGCTCGAACTATGAAGAAGAAGAAATGATCAAGGATGTATCATACTATCCTCCACTGACCCGAAGTCAATCTCAGAGTGTGAACCACTCTCATTGATCCCATATCAATATCATTGATCCCAGATCAATGGAGGTCATCCTAGCATAGGGAGTACGGTAGATATAGTGATGCGTCCATCGATAGTACTGCTATGGTCCCTATCCTCGTTTCCTTGCTCATTGATCAGATGAGAGGTACTTCCCATGAGTCCCAGACTGCATGGGTAGGATGCCTCGACAGGAGAACTAATCATCCTGTCCAGTGGATGCCACTGAGAACTAATCATCTTGGCCTACAAGAGAACTAATCATCCTGCTCCACAGTCGCCACGGAGAACGAATCATCCTGGCCCACAGGAGAACTAATCATCCTGTTCCACAGTCGCCACGGGGTGTCACAAGGGAAGGTTGAACCTTTACCCTGTACATAGTGCACCAACAGGGGATGGTGAGTCACCCTGTGGTCACATGTCTCTCCAAGAAGCACCTCGCTCCCCCTGGAGCTCCCAAAGCTCAATACATCATACTTGACCCTCATAAGAGGGTCTCTGAACGGCACCAAGTCGTTCTCAGAATCAGGAATTTGACCTTTCCTAGGGGTTTTGTCAAAATGTCGGCGACCTGTTCATCTGTACCGATATGTTGGAGCCTTATTGCTCCTCGCTGCAACATATCTCGAAGATAGTGGTACCTGATATCGATATGCTTGGAGCGATCATGAAATACGAGATTTTCTAATAAATGGATCCCACTCTGGTTGTCACACAGAATCACGGTGGTATCCAATGTAAATCCAAACAGCTCATTGAAGAGCTTTCACAACCAGACTGCCTCACAGGAGGCCATGCTAGCAGCAATGTACTCTGCCTCGGCGGTGCTCAAAGCCACCAACTTCTGCTTCCTACTCATCCAGGATATCGAGGCAGATCCCAAAGAGAAACAGCACCCAAAAGTGCTTTTTCAGTCCATCACACTACCTGCCCAATCAGCATCAGTGTACCCAAGTAGTCTCACATCTTCGGCAGTGTATCTCAACCCATGAGTGATTGTGCCACAAAGATATCTCAAAAGATTCTTGGCACCAACCCAATGTGAGTGGTGAGGCTCAACCATATGTTGACTCAATGTGTTGACTGCAAAGCATATATCCGAACGGGAGTTCACCAATAACATTAATGCTCCGACGAATTGACGATACTGGGTAGCATTTCATAAAACAATTCCGGCAGCACTACTGCTTAACTTCTTGAAGTCAAGCTCCATAGGGGTAGTTACGGGCTTGCAGTCCTCCATGCCGAATCTCTCCAATATCTTCACCACATATTTTCCTTGAGATAGGAAGATCTCCCCTGGTTTCTGCCAAACTTCCAGTCCTAGGAAAGTAGTGCATAAGTCCTAGGTCTTTCATCTCGAACTCAGAAGCCAGCTCCCTCTTACATTCATGAATGAGAGGGTCTGCACCTATTAAGAAAGAAGTCGTCAACATATAGCACCAGTATGAGAGGCTTGTCATCTATAACCTTAAAGTAAAGGTTAGGGTCAACTTCACTCCTAGTGAATCCCAGCTTCATCAAGTAGCTATTGATCCTCTCATACCATGCTCAGGGTGTTTGCTTTAGCCCATAGAGGGCCTTCTTCAACCTGCACACATGAGATTCTCGATCATAAATCTCAAATCATTCGGGTTGCTCCACATAGACCTCTTCTTTGATCGAACCATGCAAGAACACAGTCTTGACATCCATCTGATGTAGGTTCCATCCTTGCAAAGCAGTGAGGGCTATGATCGAGCAGATGGTAGTATATCGGGCAACAAGTGCAAATATCTCGTCATAGTCTATACCTTCGTTCTGGGAGAAGCCACGAGCAACAAAATGAGCCTCATACTTTTCCGCGCTTCCATCAACTGCATGCTTTATCTTGTAAATCCATTTTGAAGTGACAATTGCTTTGTCCTAGGGTCTGGGGACCACATCCCAGACATCGTTTTTCATAATGGACTCATATTCCGCGGTCATAGCATCCTTCCATACTTGATGCTTGACGGCATCTGTGAATGACAAAGGCTCATTTTGGATGATCGTGGCATCTGTGAATGACAAAGGCTCATTTTGGATGATCGTGCTCATGATGGTCAGGGATCCTTGATACTTGTTCAGCATCTTACTTTCACAGAAGGTTCCTCAAGGTGCAATGTTTCCTTCAGCATCTAAGTGTCCCCCTAAGCCATGAAGGCCTCTTCCTAGAAGAGGAAGGCTCTTGTGGAGGAGGTTCAATAGGATCCATAGATTCTTCCACATCGGGCATCATCTCATCTTCTTTTCCCTTCAGTTCCCCGATGTTAGCTTCTTTAGATCCCCTTGAAGTAGGAAGATTGTCTACCTTGCTAAGAGCCATATCTTCATCAAAGGTGACATCATGACTAATCTTGACTTCCCTTTGACCAGCTACATAGATTCTATAGCCCTTAGTATTTTCGTTATAGCCCACGAATATTCCTTTCTTTCCAAAAGCACCCAATTTATTCCTTTTTTCTTTAGGCACATGAAAATATACAGGGCTTCCAAAAATTCTAAAATGAGATACGTCAAGTTTCTTACCGGAGAACATTTCTTCGGGAGTCTTGGAACCCAATGCTTGATGAGGGCATCAGTTTTGTACATATACGGCGGTATTTGCAGCTTCAGCCCATATAAACTTCGAAAGTCTTTGATCATGGAGCATAGCACGGACAACTTCCACAATTATATGATTCTTCCTTTCCGCCACACCATTCTGTTCAGGAGTATATGGTGTAGTAGTCTCCCTCTTAATGTCGGCCTCTTTGCAAAAGTCATGAAACTCATTGGATTTATATTCAGTCCCATTATCAGTCCTTAAGATCTTGATCTTCTTTTCAGTTTGATTCTCGATCAAGGCTTTAAAGTGCTGAAACCAGGAGAACACTTCATCCTTCTTTTTCAAGAAGTATATCCAAGTTTTGCAAGAATAATCATCTGTAAAAGTAAGGTAATGTAAATATCCTCCCAAGGAGTTCAGAGGCATCATACCGGATATGTCTGAGTGAACCAACTGCAATATATCGAAGGTCTTGCTTTGGCTTGAGAGGAATGGTCCCCTTTTGAGCTTCCCTTCGGCACATCCTGGACATACACCTTCTTGCTCTAATCTGAACTCGGGCATCCCGGTCACCATTTTTCTTACATCGAGTAGAGCTTTATAATGAAGGTGAGCAAACCTCCGAGGACATAGTTCGGACTGAAGAGATGTGTCACAAGACATGACACCTAGCAAACTTCCACCAACCTGATATAATGAATCAACTCGAAACCCAAGAGTAAAAGCATCTTTAAAGTTCTTTTTCCATACACGTACCTTGCCATCGGTGAAGGCCACCTTGTAGCCTTTGTCTTCCATTGCCGAAATGGACACCAGGTTCTGTTTGAGGTCAGGTACATATAATACATCTTGTAAGTGGATGGTATTACCCTGATTTAATTGAAGAGTGACATTTCCTACGCCTTTCACAGGATATTTTGAATTATCTCCAAGAACAATTTCTAGGTTGGTTTCCTTCTCTATCAGATTATAGAGAGCTTCTTTGAAACTAGTGAAGTGCCTTGAGGCACCACTATCAATAAGCCAATTTCCCAGCAAGTCCGAAGGAGCAGTAGTAGATAAAGCTGCTGGTAGATAATATTCATCTTGCTTATTGTTAACAGTGTTAGATTCATACCTGGAATTTCTTGCCTTCTTGAATGGTTGTCCTCTTCCTTGATTTCTGGCACTTCTTTTACCTCTGCCATTTGACCTGCCATTCCTTTGATTGCCTTGAGAGGGATTTTGATCATCGTCCCGGTGTGAGTCCCTTTTATCAAGGCACTCCCTTGCATAGTGACCTGTTTTATTGCAATTGTAACATCGTCCTTTTCTTCCACCCTTTGGTCCAGCCTTTCCTTTGAATTTAACCCCAGAATTGTTTCTTCTTTTAGTATGAGAAGAAAAGGCAGAGGGATGACCTTTAAGTATGGGCATTACTTGTTCTTCCATCCTCGTTTCTTCTTGAATGCATCTGGCTATTAATTCCTCAAATCCAAGAATTACGTTATTGTTGAGAAGAGTAGTCCTGAATATATACCATTCAGATGGCAGTCCTCCAAGAGTTGTGAGTGTCATTTCCCTGTCAGGAATTACTTCTCCAATAGATAGGAGATCGTTCTTGATCTCGGTGATCCTTAAGAAATATGCTTGCATACTCTCATCTTTTCCCTTCTTAATTCCCTTCAGCTTATTTCTAAGAAACAAGACTTGATTTGCATCATTAACTTTAAATAAACTCACTAGTCTATCGTAGATTTCCTTGGAGGTGTTCAGCTCGAAAACATAGGCCACCAAGCGCTTGTCGATAGAGTCCTAGATGATCTTCCTTGCTTTGACTTCTCCCTTGGTCCATTTGTTCCTAGCAGCAGCAGATGCATTTGATGGAGGCTCAACAATCCCGCCTCTCACATGGTCCAACACTTCCAGCTCTTCTAATGTTAGATCGAGAGACATCTTCCATCCATGATAGTCAGACTTCTCACAGAGTTTGTCTTCAGCAGGGAAGTGTGTTGAGGACCCCATGATTTCTTTAAGATAGCCTTGCCAACCTTCTCTTCGGTGATTGCTCTTGCTCTTGCTCTTGCTTGGGCTTTGTCTTCACCTCAGCTCTGATACCATTCTATGCTTAGAGCAGTTTACTTATTTTTCTTCTTATTAGCCACAAATTAGCAATCACATATACATTAAGTAAAGTGTACATAGAACATTAAATGATCAACAGAAAACAAGCCAAGACAAGAGACACAAGATGTGGCGGCTAGCCAGGGACAAACCCCAATGCGGGGAAACCTTTTGATGAAATCTTCTTTTATCATCAATAGTTCAGCGGAGAGAAATAGTATCTTAATTCTGTAATTTTATATCAGCAGCAGCAAACCCTAGATCAGCAAAGTCAAACTTGGTCAAACTAGCTGAAATTGACCTCTAAAATACTTGGTCAATTTCCAGTCAACTTGTCCTCGAACAGCCTGAAGAAACAGCGCTTGAACAGCCCCAAAAGTTCAGTCAATTTGCAGATTTCTGAAGTCAACAGGCAGCCCTAAACTAGGGCAGTCAACACCGATCAAACCAGAGGTCAGATCACTTCGATTTTCGTGCCAAAAATTGTGGCCTGCCTAGGAGAGACAACCACACCCAATCCACACTTCAGGAAGGTCAACGCTTGGTCAACGCTGGTCAAAGAGATGGCCTGCTGCCCTAGCGTCCTCCTTTTCGCATCTTCCTTGCCCTAGGACGTCTTCCTTTCAATGACACGTGAGAGAGAGAGAGAGAGAGAGAGAGAGAGGCTCCTTTTATGCGTAGGAGAGAGAGAGAGAAGATGAGTGAATTGAATTGTCCAAATGAGGAGAATGCTCCTTGTATTTATATGCAAATGTTGAGGTTGAATAGACATGATTGTTGGGTTTCTGAGCCTACATAAGTTTATTGGCCGACCTTGACAATTTGTCTATAATCAAAATAAATTCATATCTCCATAAATACTTATCGAAATCGGATGATCTTTAGATCAATCCTACACCTCTCGATGAGAGGAATCTAGGAAAAATATCAGAAACCATAAATAAGGTGATCCACATGGAGTTTGGCCCTATTTGCCAATTTTAACAAAAAGTTATGGACAACAGCGATTTCCTGCCATAAGTGCATTTCAGGTCCATCAAGCAGTCTTTCAATGGAAGTTTGAATAGGCATCAAACCCCTTACTGGAAAATTTAGAACCGAAGATATAGTTGAACTGGCAGCCAACTGTCTTCACATTCACATAGATGATATTGAATGATGAATCTTGATAGTTTTAGATAAAACATAGATCCAGAGGACCGAACAGAGCCTATATTGTACCAGTGGCTTGAGCCTTGTTCCAATTTTTTTTGTTACATTTTGTTATTACAGTGTTGACTTTTTACTATTTGAATAGTGATGGATGTAATTATATGATGCATCAACGTATTTATTTTAATCTGAACATTGACAATTTTCCAATGAGAAATACAATGATTCTCCTATATTTTGAATACCAATTTCCATATTGTGTAATTGCAAATTGGATCACAGATGTTGCTACTTCAATTGTATAAATATGTGATTAGTTATGCATTAAAAAAAGCACATTTATTATATTTAGAATTTGTTGAAATTTTCTATATATTCAATCTTCAGAGTGGGGTCTCCTATGTCAGAGATCTTGACGTTGCTTGAAATTTAGGGGTCCACAAATCCCAAAAACTTCGTCGAACATTAAACAATACCAAACATAGTTAACTAAATGTTTGCATCTGTTTTGAGTCCTGAGATTTGCTATCCAGATTCTAAATATCACAAATAACATAGAATGTTATTGCACAAACAACTCGCGTTCAGCGCTCAATATGCATGCCCTAAACTTCTTGCAGCCAAGACCAAGTGGAACTTGGAAGTACCAGGGACCTCAACAGCCCACTGTTGTCATGTTTTTGTTTCTCAAAAAGTAAGAATGCAGGTATCTCCAGAGAGAATTTGATGCAATAGATCCCCCATTAGTCAATGCATCTAAGCCGAAGGTAGAACCCACTTTATAGAATAATGGGCTATGTGTGGAACAAAAAGAGAAAGAGGCAAGATTGTATAAAATATTACATAACGTGGAATGTTCTTAACAAAATAATAGCGGTTTATGAGAATAGTGTTCATAGAAAGACCATCAACCTCTCTACCTGCTTCTCTAAGATATTAAGATAAGAATCGAATAAAATTACGTAATATTATATTATTAACAATAGTACTATAAAGTTTAATAAGAACAGAAACTCCTGACATACTTCTCATCTAGGAGACAAAACTGGAAGACTTTGTCTTCCTTCAGGCAAGTAAGAAACTCTAGAACAAATGTGAGGCGAAAGCAGTCTCAGCCCGAGGGGCTTCTAGAGGGTTGGGCACTCTTTGGAACGCTAGCAAATTCACAGACGTCTCTAAGACCCTCAATACTCACTAGCTGCTCTTAAAATTGCAGCACTTAGATTCAAAAGAGATTATCAGTCTCTTCAACGTGTACATCCCCATGAACGCTGTGGAAACAAAGGCCTGTTGGGACTCCATAAGAACCCAAGCAGATCTCGTTAATCTTGAGAATACCATCATAGCAGGAGATCTTAACCTCACTCTCTTATCAGCAAACAAGAGAGGAGGCAGCATTGTTCGAGATCTGGCAAGGGAATGCGCAGAGGACCTTATGCAGGACTGGGACCTGCTGGACATCAAGCCAATCTCTGGTAAGTACACTTGGACTAATAAAATAATTGGCCCTGGCCACATTTCTCCCAGATTGGATAGATTCTTACTTCAAAGCTCTTTTCTTCTGCTTGGATTAGAGGCTAGAGTTCATATCCTCCCATGCAACACTTCGGACCTTAAACCCATCACGCTGGAACTGGTGTTTCAGCTTGACTTAGGTCTAATTCCCTTCAGATTTAGCCCGCTTTGGGCTAAGGAATCGGACTTCATGCAATTAGTTAAGGGCATCTGGATGCAGTCGGTAAAAGGCTCCCCCTTTTTTGGCTAGGAGGAGAAGCTCAGAAGAGTGAAAAGGGCTTTACAGAGCTAGGCCAAAACTCTGCCCAATCCAGCAAATGAAAGAAAAAATCTCCTACGCATTCTGGAAAATCATCATCTCCAAGATGAAACAGCTAATATAACTAAAGAGATTCTAGACAAGGAAGCCCAGCTCCAGCAAAACTATCACAAGGCTTGTCTAGCACAAGAAGAGTATTGGAGACTTAAGTCACACAGCGTTTGGCTTAAAGCAGGGGACAGGAACTCTTCCTTCTTCCATAAACAAGCTCAGGCAAGGAAATGTACCAATTCCATTTCCGAAATCAAAGATGGCACTATTACTCACAAAGACAATGCAAGCATCAAAAAAGTTGCCTCCATTCACTTTAAAAGCCTGTATAGTGAAGATATAAATCTGCACCAAATCTTTGATATGATTGACATGGTTCCCTCCTTGATTACTGTTGAAATGAATCACCTTGAAGCTAAAGTCTCCAAGAATGAAGTCAACGATGCCCTCTTCGCCATGGACCCAGACAAAGCCCCTGGGCCGAATGGATTTACAGCCAGATTCCTCCAATCTTGCTGGCCGATCGTGGAAAAAGATCTATACAAAATGGTTACTAAGTCCTAAGCTTGCCAGAAAATCGGAGGCAGCACGAAGTTTCGACTGATTTCGCTATGTAATATGGTTACAAACTGATTACTAAAGTCGTCGCTAATAGACTTAAGCTCATCCTCCCCAAAGCCATTCTGGAAAGCCAATGAGGATTCATTCAAGGGAGACAGATAGTGGACAATTTCATTCTGGTCCAAGAGGCAATCCACTCAAGTCTGAGTCACAAGGAAAAAGGTATGGTTGTCAAGCTCAATTTAGCAAATGCTTTTGATAGAGTCAAGCATAGTTTTCTGCTGAAAGTCTTACACAAATTTGGATTTGGGGAGAAATTTATAAATTGGATTCGGGCCTACATTTCAGAGCCTTGGATTGCTCCATTAGTAAACGGCAGAGCTACTGACTTTTTCAAAGCCACGAGAGGGCTCAAGCAGGGGTGCCCTCTCTCACCCCTTCTATTCGTTCTTCAATCCTCTGTCCTAAGCTTCTATTTAGACAAAAAAATGATGGACCAAGAAATTGTTGGGCTTTGTATAGCAAGAGGTGTTAAAAAGATTAATCATGCCCTTTTTGCGGATGACACCTTGTTATTGGGAGCTGCAGCTGTGCTTATAGCCTCTAGATTTAAAGGAGTCCTGGACGAGTTTTGTACGATTTTGGGAAGCAGTCTAAACAATGGCAAATGCCATATCTATTGCTGGAACACCACTTCTAGCATGCTCAATTCCATTTCCAGAACCTTTGGTTTCGCAGCCTCCTCAAATTGGACTTCTTTCAAGTATCTAGGTCTTCCTGTATTTCTTAAAAGAGCCTTCAGTAGAGATTGGCCTCCCCCAACTGGAGAAATTCAAGAACAAGTTGCTTGCCTGGGGCTTTTCCTGGCTCAACATTGCTGGTAAGTCTGTCCTTATTAAATCAGTCCTTAACAGTCTTCCCTTATTTCAGCATTCTGTTCTCCTTGCTCCCTCTGGCATTCTCAGAAAAATGGAGGAGATCATTCGGAAATTTTATTGGAAGGGGGGCAAGCAAAATGAGAAGAAGATTTCGTTAGTCAGCTGGGATTCCATCTCCAAACCGCTCTTGGAAGGAGGCTTGAACTTCAAAAATCTTGGATATCAAAATATCGCTATGGGAGCTAGGCTCATCTAGAGAATTATTGCTCCTAACCCTGGTTGGGCACATCTAGCTCTTTGGAAAAAATACTTTAAGGGCAAGCGCTCCGCTGTCTAGACCATCCTCTGCCGCTCCTGAATACGCCCTTCTAGAAGCTCTGTTCCAAAGCCTGTCCGCTTATAAATACTCATGCCTACTGGGTCCCTGGCAATGGGAAAAGGATCAACCTTGGACAGACATAATTATGAACAATGAGTCGCTGGGAGACTGTCGCTCTCTTCAAGTGTTGCGCAGTTGGATGAACAATGTTGGAATGCGTTCCCTATGGGATATCTCAGTCTGGCATGATTCACGCTAGGCTGGCTGGAAACTTGAAACGCCCCCAGATTTTTTTATGGAATGCGAGTAACTACTCCCCAAGCTTCACAGATTGGCTCCAATGCGGATGCGAAGCAGGGATTCAAGAGGTTGGGGTGTCCAGGCTAGTGGTTATTCCGTTGCTCACGGATACGCCAAGCTGTATAAGTGCCCCCATGTGGCCACAAATCCAGAGCCATGGAAAGGGATATGGCATTATCCCTCACTGCCAAAAATCGATTTTTTCAATTGGTTGTTATGCCATTCCAAAATCTTGACAGACGATAATCTTCAGAAGCGTGGCTTCCACGGCCCTTCAAGGTGCAGACTTTGCAAGGTAAATCAGGAAAGTGTTTCTCATTTGATGCTTGAATGTTCCTTTACATTGCAGATCTGGACCGCGCCACTGGAAACTTTGAGTTCCAACTTCGAGTTGCCTTCCTCCACTGCTGATTTTTTTTGTCAAATGGCTGCAAAGGTATCCTGGTCCTCCAAAAAACAAAATTATTAGAGCTGCTTCATTTATTCTCTCTAAAATTACCTGCTGGCAGATCTGGCTGGAGTGAAGAAAAAGGATTTTCAGAAACTGCGAGCAGGATGTCAAGCTAGTGGTAATTAAAATTAAATGCCAGTTAAAAGAGTGCCTGAGAGACCACAAAGATGATTTAAACCTCACCCAGCAAGATAAAAATTGGGGATATTCTCTCGATCTTCAGTTCCAAAAATTGGCAAAAAGTATCTCCCTCCCAAGAGTTTGGCAAATAAGGGCTACAGCAAAAGAGTTCCAGGGATGGATTGCAAACCATCAGAGGCACTCTCTATTTTTTGATGGGGCTGCAAAGGGCAATCCTGGAAGAGCTGGAGCTGGAGGAGTTATTTTCAATCTAGCTGGTTTTAGGATTCACAGTTTCCCCTGGGGTTTGGGCATCGCTTCCAGCATTCACGCTGAGGCTTTCGCTCTTTTTTAAGGACTCAAGATTTTGAAAGTGTTGAACATCAAGGAGGCTAATGTTATTGGAGACTCTCAGGTTATTATTAACACTATGGTGACTCATTCTAAGTCAATGGACCTAAGGCTAGCAATGCTGATTCACAGAATTTCAGACCTTGGAAACTCTTTCCAGAATTTGAATTTCTATCATGTGTTGAGAACCAATAATAAGGAGGCGGACACTGAAGCTAACAAAGCAACCCTTCTTAGGGCTGGTGCCCTGCTCAGAGGTGAACAGGAAATATGGGAACCAATTCCTTACTTTAGAAAATTGTCATGTTTTATTGCCTTCTGTTAAATCAGTTTGTTTGTATCCAAAAGCTTGGGAAAATCTCTGATTGACCGCATAGTAGCAGCTAAGAAGAGATGTGAGCTAAACATAACTCTCACGGTCTTGCAAGGCTGTTCGGCATTTCTGATTTTAGACTCACCTTTTGTAATCCGCTCTTGGGCATTAAGGCCAAGTTTCTAATATATCCACTACCCGTTTCTGTAAAAAAAAAGGTTAATATTGGATTTAATGAAATATCGTGAAATACAAAAATAAAAAATAAAAAATAAAAAAGTACTAAATACATGGTAAATAACAACACTGTAAATGTAGATAATGCTATGGTGTACCATTAACTAACCATCATGGTATTAACTACACACAGAACATCATGACAGTCAATCAGAATCTTCCAAGTTAACATTCCATTATCACTTGTTAATGCATACCTACATAATAAAGTACAAGATATGAAGTTTTAACTTTTAACCTGATTGTAGCCTAATTCACTCCTGAGATCAACTTTAATTTGGAACAATGCTCTGAACAAAGGAAATAGCACCTTTAAAAGGATCTGTATCAACAAGAAGTAGATTGAATTAACTAAAACATACCGCTTTCCAGCCATCGGGATCAAGGCAAGCTGTAATCTTTGTGCTGATTCCAGGCAGTGGACCAGGTTCACGAGTTATTTTGCCCCCAGCTTGTCGAACTGCTTCTGCTGTCTTATATACATCATCTGTACTTATTGCAATCTAGTAGCAATCAATTTATGTTTCTATCAGACTATATTATGCATCTCTTTACCGAACAGGAAACTATGCTAGAAAAGCAGAAATAAATTATACCACATCATAACCTCCATTAAGTTTTCCAATTCAGTTGAGGGAATCAGCAAAAAATTGTGAACAATGAAATACAGCAGGCATGCAAATCCAGATTTTACCTGACCATAAGCATTTCCTTTGTCATAATCTTTAACTCCATAATTGTAAGTCAGCTCCAAAACAGTACTTTTGTCTTCTGGTCCATATCCCATCATAGCTACTGTATACTGCAAAATATAACTAAGATTTTCAGCATTAATCCTAGATAAATAATTTGATCGCTTCCCAAATATAGAAACTGCGAAACAAATATCAGCCTATTCATCCTGATCCGTATAATGCCTTCTATGCATGCAATTATCAATACCAAACTGTATTTGAATTTCAACGCAAACTAGAAGACGAGTTTAGATTAACTATGAATGGACCAATGAACAATTACCTTGTAATCAGGATTATCTCGTTTCCTCAATAGCTCCATTCCAAAAGCCTTCATTTAAAAAATAATTGCAATACCATTTAGAACAAAAATTTAGTCTATGTACTATTGAAGGGATGGAATATGCAGGCTTGATCTAAACTTAAAATTATTTGCTATCGCATTAAAAGATAGGCAATCTACAATGGTTAGTTTACATCTTTTAAAATTTGTAACAAATTCCTGATTTTACAGTTTTTATGCTTTGGTCACAAAACTCTTAGTGCTATCTCACTAAACCTTGAACATGTTCCCTTAAATTGAATACTTCCATGCCTCACCTTTTCATAAAAATTAATTGCACGATCAAGATCTCCTACTCTCAGCATGACTTGGCATAATGGCTCTGGAGTAGGACCTCTCTCTATCAACTCAAATTTATAACCATCTGGGTCTTCTACAAAGGCAATTACAGTTTTCCCCCCTTTAACTGGCCCTGGTTCTCTAGTAACCTTTCCTCCTTTGGCTTTAATAAGATCAACTGCTTTATAGACCTGAAATAAGAAGCAAGTAAAAGAAAAAATCATTTGTTGAATTGAGGCGTCTGTGATCCATATCAGGTTTAAATTTGCATCTCAATAAATGACACATCATACATGGCAATCAAAAACACACGTAAACCACAAAGGCAAAAACGAATGATCCCCATGATAAAAAGTTAGATGTATGGATGTCATAATAATATAGCCATCACAAATAATACGAATAGAGATTTTCTATTTTCAGAATACAAACAAAATGCAATGTAGATTTTAAATCCCAAGCACAAAGAAGAGTTTAGTCTAAAAATATGGGTGACCAGCAATGTCACATGGTTCGGGTTCGAGTTCGGGTTCGACAATGATTGGGTTCGGTTTGAGTTCGATTTTTTTGATGAGTTTCGCTATTAGGTTCGTCTACATATATAAACATATATTAATTTAAAATGAATTATAGGATAAAATAGTAACAAATCGCCCACGGGGTTTTGGATTGACGGTGAATGGGTGCGCTGTTAAGGCACTCCTTGCGATAGGTCACTGGTTCAAATCCCCCGTGGGTACTTAGGTTAGTCTTAACGTAGAAAAAAAAATAGTAACAAATCAACATCAATAAACATCAAATATGTTATCACAAACTTGGAAACTGCAAGGATAAAATACAAGCTTGAGTTGTGACATGAAGTTATGAGTTTTGATCTATGGACTTGGTCATTGGCTATGAGGTTCGATGAGGTTCGTCGAACCTCAAAACATTTTTGAGGTTCGCCAAAATTCGAACCTCAAGGTTAAATTTCGACGAACCTTGTGACATAGGTGACCAGTAGCCAGTTTGATGTATTTGCCAATTACAACACTAAAATGCGGGATGAAACCAAAAATGTCAGATCATTGTATTTAATGCATTTCATTGTTGTAAGCTTTTAAGTTCACATCTTTACTTTTTCATATCATATTAATGTCAAATCAGATTATGCCCATGATGCAGTAAGTTACAGGGAGGTAGGAGCAAGGGAACAAGCTTCTGAGACAGGAGAGAGGAAGGGAGAAAATCTCTAGAAGCTACCTTAATAAGATATGAAAAAGTAAATATGTGAACTTAAAAGCTTACAACGATAAAATTGGCTAACTATAAAACATGATAAAACATAATCCATTACACATTAAAACTTTTAACATGAACCATATACCATTTCATAGAAGACAACTATCATTTTCTAAATTGATAATAAAAATGAGTTATGAAAATAAACAAATTTAGTCCATGCGGCGTAGAGCAGACGGTGACAGGGTGTTCTATTAAGGCACTCTGTGGTGTAAGGTCACCAGTTCAAAACTCCGTGAGAAAAAATCCAGCCTTACTAAGGGCTGGTGTGACCCCAGGTGTGATTCCCGGATGATTTTGCCAGCTTAGATGCCCCTGGGTCGCAACTACTCAAGCCACAGGTTAGACGTGCCAATCATCTTAGGACTCACATAACCTAGCAAACAAACAAAAAATAAATAAATAAGCAAATTGTATATCAAACTCATGCAACATGAAAATATGAACTCCTATCAAGCTTCGGCCAAATATTTCTTGAATCTTCTCTGCTGCCCAATTAAATCCCCAGCCGAACTCAATTAATATTCTCCTATAATGCTTCAACAACCATTCTTAATGCCCGCAGCCTCTTCTAATTGTTTTCATTTGAAACACAGGCAGCCAATATAAAACATAGGAAAAACTTAAAGTTAGTGGGTTGTTGATGTTTAGTGTTTTGGTTAGATATAAGTTAAATTAGTGCCACTTTTATTATTTTTTAATATTTTGTAGTTTTTATAACAGTACTCAGTTTGACGTGGGTAAAATGCTTCCTGTTCTGCAGTAAGGTCTACCAGAAGGGGATGTTTCCCTCCATCCCCCTCCCCTATGAGGAGATGCAGGGACATGCCCCCAAGGGGTGGGGATGTATCCCCTATGCCACATAGGTTTACACATTGAGTACTTGCCATCAAATCAAATATATTGGGGATTAAGGCTACAACTGGGGAAAAATACCCAAGTGCTTAAATCACCCAATGCATGTCTCGAGGTCCATCCTTATCAACGCCACTCTTCCAATAGTGGATAACCACACCGGTTATTATGTGGTTCTCTTCCCTGATGACATCCTTAATAACACCACTCTTGCAGTAGTTGATAACCACACCGGTTATTATGTGGTTCTATTCCCTGATGACAGTGGTCATTATCCAAGCTATCCACCATTTGTATTGAGTTCCTGTGACAACCAAACCTGGCTCATGAGTTAGTTACCTAAAATACTTGGAATATAATAAAGAAATCTATTGAGGATAAAATAATATATTGAACAATGTATGAGATTTGATATGATATTACCAGCCTAGATCCATCTTAACTCTGGATCTAGCAAGCGCTGAGAGGGATCAAATCTCTTTTCAGTTTTCACTCTAAAAGAGGTTTGCACCTCAAGAGATTTGATCCCTCTCGAAGCTTGGAAAATCCAGAGTTAAGATGGATCTAAGTTGGTTTAATTCTTAATTTATTATAATTAAATTTTTTTATTTTACATAATTGAAGGAGTCAAATGTTTTAAATAATTAAATTATAGTTATAATTATTATTTTATTTTATTTTTAATTTTGTGTAATTTGACTGAGTCAAAATGTTTACATAACAAGACAGAGAAGATCTCTTCCATATTGGGCTGGAGAGCACCTCTCGGCAAAACAAATGAGGATCTCAGATATATCGCTAGGTAGGAGTGCCCTTTCATTAAGAGTTATGTCTTTTAGTTGGGGCATGTCCTTTCATATGTCCCTTCATTAATTACAAATTATTATTTAATTGTAAATTTATCATTATTTATATTATTTTATATGCATGGTTATAACATTGACTTCCCCTTTAGAAATGTTTTTTTTCTTCAATGCATATTTATGGAAAAGCTTGACATCATTTTTTTGGCTTTTAATGGTTTTGCATCACTCTTTGTTCTTGGAGCTATCATCTTTGATGATATGAGACGATATGAACTTTTGAGTGCAGAACAAAATTGTCAAACCGAAGAATGATCTAACCATCCCAATTCGATCTTTTGCAAAGCATTGCACTTCCATGATTAATTGTTATCATGAAGCTTAATTGTGTGAACATCAATAATTTTTGGAATATAAGTCAATTGTTTCTATCCTGGATGGATATTGATATACTGATTTATTAAGATATCTAATCTTATGATGTGGATGTCGATAAGAAGTTCTTGTAACATGGTTTTCCTTTATCATGCTTCTAGTCGTTTTCTTGATTTACTCTAGGTAAATGATTCTCTACAGGAACTGACATTGTTTGGTTGATCATTGGATCTTCCCTTGGAATTTTTGTCATTTGTATTGCAACATCCGAGTATGTCTTCACTTCAATTGGATTGGCATCTTTTCGAATCATGATATTATTTGCATCAATATTTGTTCTCTTTTTTGTAACTTGGATTTTTTATCTGAAAACTTTAATGCTCTCTTGGATAAGTTGTTTAACTTGTCTTTCAATGACTTCTTATCACTATTAATCTTCCTCGTGTAAGTAGATTTTGATTACGATTCCTGAGACCTAAAAATTCTTTGGCTTTTGAATTGTCAACATGTTTGATGTTTGGATTGTCAAGTTCTCCCTTTCTTGCCTTTCTAACTTGTTCTAGCAACTTTTGATTAAGGCTCTTCATGTGAAAAAAATTCTGTCTTTTGTTGATAGGGTCTTCCAAAATTCTTCCTTGATATCTTCTTTTTCTTCTTTTAATCTTTGATCACTTTGTTTCATGTTGATGTTTGTAGCTCGAGCATGTAGGCAAAATTCGCCCAAGATCTCTTTAGAATAGTTGCTCTAGTGTGAACAAGTTGCTAATGTAACTTTAGCCCAAGTCTAACTTAGCAAAAGCACATATTATTATGTTGGCTTATTGAGCTAAAGTAAACTAAGAAAAAGTAAAGTAAATTACTTTAGTGAATATGTTTTAATCTCAGCCCTTCATTTCAAGTGAGGTAAAATCTAATACTGGCCATCAATCACTTTAGAGATTAGGGTTGGGAATTTAGCTCAATGTAGAGTTATAAAAGCAAGGAAGGGGAGAAGGAGAAGACACAATACAACAACACAAAATTGAGAGAAGATTCTCAGTAAGTGTGTTGGGTCCAAGAAAGCGCAGCTAAGAGACTTGGATCAGTGGAGGAGGGTTGATCAGTTGAGATGAGATCCAATGTTGTACATAATTCCTCAATTGGGCCATATCCTACGATAGGAGCCCAAGTGAGTTTGGATTGCTAATGAAAAACCTCAATTGGGCACAATCTCTGTGTCATTTTTATGAGATTGGTTATTTTATTTTTTCTTCCACTAAGTTAAGAACCTAGCTATGTAAATTATTCAGTAGATCTGCAATCTGCTGGGTTAATAATTTACCTAGGTGCTACGTTCAACGCAAATCTAACATTTCATAGCCTTGGACCTCCCAACTTATGCAAATAATTTTTTTATTGTGATCTTTTAAGCGGAAATTTCCCTCATTTTTATTCATAATAACTTAATTTCTTTTTGCATCTTTTATTGACTTTTTACTTTCTTGAATGATCACCTTTGAGATATTTTTCAGGGCTTTGATGAAGGCACTATTGTATCTAACTTCATTGTAATGTCCTACAATGCAGTGAAACATTAATCTCCGATCACTTGCGATTAATCACAGAGTCAAACTCTGTTCTTCCCTCAAACGATCCGATTCAACTATGGGCAAGTCAAACTTGCATTGACCGTGTTTGACTTGTGGTCAACGCGGGTTTCACTTGCGACTCACCAATTAATTGCAATTTAGGCGATTGTGGTGATTTTCAACCCTCAACTCGAGGGGCACAGGTTTTAACTTTTAGGGTTCCCGCATTTTTCGTTGCGTAGTTTAGTTATGTTAAAAAATAAAAGTCGGTCTCTAATTGACTTTTCTCACATGCTCAAGCCTACAACTCATACGTCGAGAAGGTAATAGAGGCATGGTTTCAATTTCAATTTACTCCACGTAATAGAGTCATAGTGTAATAGAGGTGTAGTGTGCACCATTGTAGCTTCAACATGTGCTTGGTCAGAGATTTCAGTAGCAAACCATTATCGTATCATTTTAGCAGCAATCAAGAGATTTCAGTTACTGCTTTTTTTACTGATTAGCATGCAGTATTTTATAAACTTTTAGAAGCAGATGCTTCTGGTTCGATGTAGTCACAGGTTAGGAGTCAAGACCCAGTACTTTGGATCATGTTTGGATTCATAACATATATGAGATAGTTATTCATTCATGATATTTTGGACATCTATTGATATTATGCATTGTTTGGACATGGCTTTATTGATTATCAATGAAAATTGTTTTTTTTTTTTTTTTTTAATTCAATATATGTGTATATCTTAAATTATTGAATTCACCGATATTTTCCCGAATTTTCCCCAGCCCAATTAAAACTCTTCACTCTTTTGCCTTGCCGATTTATTGCCGATTCCGAGCCTGGTAACATGCTAAAATGTCATTTTCTTCTTCTAACACGAAAACTTTAAAAAAAAAAAATGAATTTTCCAAACCAAGGTAAATGGAGAATTATGTCGATCTCTTCATAATAATCCATTGTCACTTGCAAAACCTTAAGTTCATATTGTTTTTTGCAAAAAATATCTTCTTTATCAATTATATTTGGCTTTGGAATTAATAATTGATTTGCCAAATCAATATTAATTTGATTTCCTTATGGTTCATACTGATAACAATTTTAATCTCATTTCCTTATGGCGCAAGGGTATTAGTTGTATTGCTGTTGAAATTAACAGCAGAAAATATTAATTACAGACTGTACAGGTGCAAATTGACTCTACAGGGCTGCAACAATTTGAATTGTATGGCTTTCAACGATTGCTGATGGCAACTGTATGGATGACAGCAGAAGTTGGCTGTGTGGAAAATTTCCCGTGTTATACAGACACTAAAATTAATTGCTCGTCTACCTGGTACAATAATTAATTACATGCTGCACTATGGAGAAGAGTATGCACATTGCACAGACGTGTTTAATCACTAAATTAAAAGTACAGCAAATTTAATTGACGGTATGGCAGTAGTTACAATGGCTGGGTTTGAGCGATGGCTGTAATGTGTGGCTGTTGCAATTTTGTGTACAAATGATAACAGGTGAGGTAGAAATGGTGGTGGCATCAGCCCCCTTTTTATAATTTGGTGACCGAAATTTCAAGAATGTAGATGGCCAAGGGCAATGGTGGTCAAGGATCAGATGTAAAGAAACACTGAAAGTCTGCGGCAAAATGCCAGATTAGAATGGATTTTGAAATAAATGTGGCCAATGGCCATATCAGAAAACAAAGTTTCGATACCAAATGTGACAACCAAACAGTTGAGAAATCAATAGGGCAGCAATTAGGGTGACTTCTCTTTACTTGATAATTGCTTGTGAAAATATGTTGGCTTATTATTATTTTTATTATGTATTTTTCATCAAACAATTACCAAAAACCGTAAACCATGAAGATCACAAGAAGACAATGAACACAAGATGTAGGCTCCAAGCCAGGGGAAAACCCAGTAAAACCTTCTCTTCTTATAGAATCAGATCAAATGAGCAATACAAGACCCAAAAATCCAAGACCAAGACCTACCACAAGACCCAAGTCAGCCCTCCTCCCAATCTCTTCCAACAAGTCAAAGTCAACTCAAGTCAAAGCCTTCTAAATCTGGTCAAATCTAAAAAATTTGGCCCCGACCTGCAGTAGGTCTGCAACTTCAGCCCCTGCAACTTCGCACGTGTGAGAGATTTAGGGAGAAAGTTCGATTCTTCTTCCTTCTTGTTCTTCGCTCTCTCTCCCTTGACATCTTGCTCTTCTTTACTTGTACTTCGCTCTTCTTGGCACAGAAATCAAAACTTGCTTGCTTGTCTCTAAATGAGGTTGAAATATCCTCTATTTATACACATCCAGGAGATCGAATGGGTCCCTTCCAAGGCTGACTTAGTCTTGTGGGGGCAAAATTGACATTTTTGACTCAAATAAAAATGTTTTTCCACTTTCTTTTCAAAGTCCAAATAGGACTTGACTCTAGTACAATAATTTTACTTATGACAAATATTCTTTTGACTCAGAAAACCCTTGAAGCATGAAGAAAATGCTTGACCTAAATAACCATTTGACTTGGGCATGAAACCCATGCTTGAAAAATAATATTCCTTTTTCTTCTTTTTCATTTTAAATTAAATAACCATACCGAAGAGTCCTGATTTTTCCAATCTAATCAAAGCATACCAAGCTCACGATGCCAAGTATTTATGCATCCAACTCTTCTTACAATACTTTCTGAAGGCATGAATCTATCTTTTAATGAAGAGCCATTTTCTAAAGATATGCATACCTCTACCTTCCATATAGCCATCTAGTCATCCTTCTTTTGCACAAGCTGCTTCTTTCCTAGAAGATGAGACTCCTTTCTCAAGATGAGAAATGCTTCAATTATACCTTCATGTTGCAACTCGACTATCTTCATACATACAAGCTTCTTCGATGCTTGCTTCCATAATCTTCTAGTAGAAACATACTCTTGCCATGTCACAATGATTCTTCCATATACTGAAGAACCTTCTTATAATAATGGTTCTAGTTTTGTAGAGGATCCTTGTGATCCTTTCCTATTAGATGATTGTTTGTATCATGAAGCCAAGTTGTTGCGTGCACTTGTGAAGTGTTAGATGGTCCAAATCTTTCTATCCTTGCTAGATGACTACTACCAATGAGATGCAACTAACAGTGTAGACTCTAATCCTTCCAGTGCTATATGCTTCTTTCCATGATGCCATAACTTGCAAATCCAAGACTCTTCAACAAATGTAACTGCATATGCTATACTAATTGCCATCTTCAAGAAAAACAAAACTACAAGTAAACCTGGCAGTGGTTGAGTTCTTCAATAATAGAGATTCTTAGGATCTTCATTCTTCGGCTTCTTTTCAGATTCTTCATTTTCTCTAGCTATGTGAGCTCCACGTCTTTCCTTCCTCTAATTGTTCTTCTTATTTTGAGGATCCTTGGGACAATCTCTTTTAAAGTGCCCATATTCATTGCATTCAAAGCATTGTACTTTGGACATATCTTGTCTTCCGCGTGGAACATTATTATTGTTTCTTTGACGAAGTTAAAACCTCCCAAACTTTCATTTCTTCAATCTGGCAACAAAAGCTTAAGTGTTTTCATTTGGTTCAGTGTCATCTTTTGCCTTCAATCTTGTCTCTTCTAACATATGCAGACCATAATTCATCGAAGTTTGGAGTGTCCTTTCTAGAATAAATGCTTGTTACAAAACTACTCCAATCTGAAGGTAAAGCATTGAGTATACAAGTTGTTAATTCATAATTGAAAACCACTTCTCCAAGCCCTTGTAATTGATCCTTCAACTATGAAACCTTTATGAGATATGAGGCCAAGTCTTCATCCTTTGATAACCTTGTTTTGTAGAGTTGATTCCTCAAAGATATTTTATGACCTATCGTACTAACAAAATATAGTTTCACCAACTTGTCAAGATTGCTTTAGATGTGCCCAAATCTGCAACAAAGGGGATGAGATGATCCTTGATGGATTCAATAAGAATCCTTTGAGCCCTAACTTCTCCTTAGTGTACTTGGCCCATTCTTGAGTTTTATCCTTCTCTGGTTCTATAGCTTTGATTAAAACATAGTCCATGACTTCATTTTCTATGAGCACCAACTCTATTTTTTTCTTCCATGCTTGAAAGTTTATTGATCCATTGAGCTTCTTGCCTCCCTTGCAAAATGATGACATTTGATTTGAAGATTGAGACATAGAGAATAATGTAGTACTTACAAAAGATTGACTCATTAGATGATGATGTCTTCTTGATGCTTCCAAAGATTTTGATGATCCAAGAGTTCTTCAAAGATGCCTTTGATAATGATTCCTAGGATGGATGACACAATGGTATCTTCGAGTTGCTTGAATGATGATGCCTTCCAAGAGTGTAGAAGATGCTCCCAAGATTCTTGATGCTTCTTTAGTGATGACTTCTATAGAGATGCTTTCCAAAATAAGTGATGATCAAAGTGCTTCCAAAAGAGAGAAATGTCCTTCTTCAAGATGATAATCAAGAGCCTTCAATGATGGAGAGTGATGATAGCTTGATGTAGTAGCCTTCCTTCAACATGAATGATGAACTTTGAGACTTCTTCCTTGTGCCCTTCCTTGTGTCCTTCCTTATAACCTCTAAATAATGTCCTTCAAAGTAACTTGTATGAGTGTCTTCCCCTTATGCCAACAAGAGTGATCTTCAAGTTGCCTTCTCCTTCACCTTAGCTTTGATTCCACGTTCAGAAATCAATTAGGGCAAAATTAGGGTGATTTCTCTTTACTTGATAAGTGCTTGTGAAGATATGTTGGCTTATTAATACTTTTATTATGTTCTTTTCATCAAACAATTACCAAAAACCATAAACCATGAAGATCTCAAAAAGACAATGAACACAATATGTAGGCTCCAAGCCAGGGCAAAACCCCTCCAAGGGGAAAACCCATTAAAATCTTCTCTTCTTGTAGAATCAAACCAAATGAGAAATCCAAGACCAAGACCTCCCACAAGACCCAAGTCAGCCCTCATTCCAAGCTCTTCCAACAAATCAATGTCAACTCAAGTCAAAGCCTTGCAAATCTGTTCAAATCTGAAATTTTCAACCCTTGCAACAAAACTTCGGAGCTGTGGTAAGTTTGCAACTTCAGCCCCGCAATTACCTTGCAACTTCGCATGTGTGAGATATTTAGGGCAAAAAGTTTGATTCTTCTTCCTTCTTCATCTTTGCTCTCTCCCCCTGACTTCTTGCTCCTTTACTTGTATTTCGCTCTTCTTGGTAGAGAAATCGAAACTTGCTTGCTTGTCTCTAAATGATAATGAATTGTCCTCTATTTATACACATCCCGGAGGTCAAAGGGGTCCCATCTAGGGTCAACTTGTCCAGGCAGGGCTGACCTAGTCTTGTGGGGACAAAATTGACATTTTTGACTCGAATAAAAATATTTTTTAACTTTCATTTCAAAGTCCAAATAGGACTTTGACTCTAGTACAATAATTTGACTTATGGCAAATATTCTTTTGACTCAAAAAACCCTAGAAGCATGAAGAACATGCTTAACCTAAATAACCATTTGACTTGAGCATGAAACCCATGCTCGAAAAATAATATTTATTTTTCTTCTTTTGCATTTTACATGAAATACACAAAGATACAAATTATGAAGATCGAACCTAGTTACATTTTTCAACACAAACTAGGCTCACGAGTTAGTTATCCAAAATACTTGGATTACAATAAAGAAATCCATCGAGGATAAAAAATATAAATTGAATAATGTTTGGGAATTGATATAATATTACATATGAGGGCCTCGTATATATAGCTAGGTAGGAGTGCTCTTCATTAGAGTTACATATTTTCGTTGGGACGTGTCCTTTTATATGTCCCTTCATTAATTATAAATTATTATTTAATTATGAGTTTATTATTATTTATATTATTTTATATTTATGTTCATAATAGTTCATAAACTCTCCATCATCAGCTATATTCTCCCTTCTTTCTGCATCAAGGGGTGTTTTTGCAAAATAGCTCACTATGTCAAACTCATAGCAAATGGTGCTTCCACGTCAATAGAGCATAGCCAGGATGTTAAGGCAAGGTGATGTTATCCTTCCCGCCCAAGTTCAATTCCCACTAATGATAAGCTTGCCTCTACTGGGAAAATTTGCCTCCACGAGGCAGTTTCATGTGGATGGGGCCAAGTGCAATTCTTGGGCAAATTTATTACCCAAATCATGGCCACTTGCGCAACATTTGGATTCACAAATTCAAAAAAAATGGTGCTTCCAGAGGTGATGTAATGAAAAAAATCACATCAAATATATGCAATCAAAAGTTAAAAGCACCCAAAATAAGACAATGGCCATAAATGTCAAATGCATTGTATTTATCAGTGTAGCATTGACTAAGTAAAGAAGATATCCAACTCAAATGAAATGGTTCTTTAAATCAATTAAAAAATGGCATGTCATCTTAGAAATGTAAATAAGCAATTATCAATAATTAGTAATTACATGTGAAGTGTCCCTATAACCAAATGGAACTATAGCTAGAACAAAATAGAAAATAACCAATAGTGACTTAAATAAGCAAAGAAACAATGGGAACCCCTGCACAGCCAAGGTTCGAATGCATCTGCAAATTCAAGAAAACAAGGGAAAATGCCTCCAAAGTCCAATAGACACCAATAACTAGTTGATTGTATTGATAAATGATATGAAAAACATGATGAGGGTGATTCTTTTACAAATATAACATTAATTCAAATCATAAGCACAAACACAAAATAGCTCATGTACATAGAGTCTAATACCTACTAAAGATATTGTGGTTAAGTACGCAACACGCCCTCCCTCTTGAAAAGACTTTTCCCCTCAAAGCTGAAAATCAAGTTTTTCCCTCAACTTTACTTCAAGAATTCCAAAAAGCTCTAGTATGGGCTTACCTTCAATATCCATGAGGGGAATTGTGGTCTATGTGAACACTTCATTGCCCAACTACTTTTTTAATTAGGACACATGGAAATCATCAATGATCGATGAGGCTCCCCATGGTGGGAATATCGAGCGCATAAGCAACCACCCCAACTTTTGCTCAGTTTATATGGGCCATGGAACTAACGCCGAAGCTTGTTCTTATCATGTTGTTGAAGAGATATTTTATTGTATGGTGGTTGTCAACAAATAGCATATCTCCAATTGTGAACTATCTGTTAGAGCAATGTTAATCAACTTATTGCTTCATGCACTTTGCTTCCATGGACAGGAGATTTTGCATTTCCTATAGAATATCAGTTATCGCAAGGAGTCATAACATTTAGAATGACCCATTCCTTAGATGATTGGAGTTCATAACTATATAACACCCTGAAGGAAAATAACTTTCTTGGATGGTTTTTTCTTGATTGGAGTTCATAACTATACCAAAGAGGTCTCCAAGTCAACCTAAGCAAATTAAAATAAAAAATTATTTTTGGGGCACCCAGTCCGCCCTGCACATGAAAGGGTGTGTCCCTTGGGTTAATTTACCCCCATTTAACTAGTATATATAGATGATGTGACATCTCATTTTTTTCTCCAACTAAGCGAGTTTTTTCTTCATCTTTTTGGGGACACTTGGACAACCGCACATGTGGAGAAAAGGAGGACTAGTTGATTGTTTTCAATGAGTTGTTTCTCTCTTTGTTTGACTGAGTTTGACTCGAGTAACTGAATTGTTTTAGGCCGAGTTTGACCAGGGTTGACCAAGCTGCAAGAGGGTCGCGTGTGTGCAGGAATTTGACTGCAATCAACTACAATTGGTCGCAAGAGCCGCAAGGCCAAATTTGAATGCAGTTGACTACAGATCTATAGGGTCGAAATTTGACCATACTCAACTACAGTTGACCACGGGACCGGAATTTCACTATAGTCAACCACAGTTGACCGTAAGAAATGCAGGACTGAAGTTTGACCACAGGTTGATTGTTTGACCTACATTGACCTGCAACTATTTTAAGTCTTGACCGAGTATTGACTAGTAATTGGATTTCTACTTGTCACGGATTTCTAGAAAAATTGTTGGTTTGTGAACCTTGTTGAAGAATAATTTCTCCTGAGAAAGGTTGTTGGGTTTTCTCCCAAGGTAAAAATATTGTCTCTATTGTGATGGTTGTCTTTCTTTGATCTCTATTGTTTCCACTACATTTACTATTGATAATGGTTGTCTTTCTTTGATCTTTATTTTTTCCACTACATTTACTATTGATATTCTTCTATGTATAATTGTTCAATGATATCAATGGCATGAGATAAATTGGTTCAAGATCATTAGGTAGAGATTTTCTTTTTCAAAAAATTGTTTTTCTACTTCCACCTTGTAGAAAATTCAACATGAGAGCAACCATTGAAATCAGCAAGTTGATTGGTTTTTGGATCTCTTGTAAAAATGGCACCAAGTCTCAAAGTTGAAGACACGTTAGATGGTGCCATCAAATTCAAATCTTGGAAGACCAGGATACTCTTTATCTTGGAAGAGAATGAGCTTTAGGATCATGTGGAGAAAGTTATTTCAGAGCTAGAGGAAGCTGAGGAGAAATCCAAGTATAAGAAGAATGAAGCCAAGACAAAGAGAATCTTAGTAGATTCCGTAAAGAACCACTTGATTCCTCAAGTTGCTATGGTGAACACTACCAAGGAAGTATATGATGCTCTAGTAGGATTGTATGAGAATAGCAACACTAGTAAGAAGTTAACCTTGAGAAATCGCCTTTGTAATGTCATGATGACTACTAGATCAGATTTTGTTGTCTCGTAGCTTATGAGAGTCTCCCAGATCAGAGACGAGATTGTAGCCATTGGAGGTACAACTGATGATACAGAGCTAGTTACAGTGACTCTCAATGAATTCCCTGCCTCATGGGAGCCATTTATTCAAGGAATTTGTGCATGAGAAAAATTGCCTAGGTTTAACAAACTATGGACTGACTGTGTCCAAGAGGAGGCCAGATTGTTGTCTAGGAACAACTTGCAAAATCTGCGAGATGAATAAACTCAAGCCCTTGCAGCTCATACAAGGAAAAAAAAAAGGAAGTCGGGACTTTGAAAAGTTTGATAAGAAGAATACAGCTAGGAGGCCCACGCAAGATCAGAAAAAGAAGGATATGTCAAAGGTCAAGTGCTTCGTTTGTCATGATTTTCGACACTATGCCAATGTTAATGATGAGGATGATGAGCATCCACCTCAAAAGAAGTCAAAGGAATTCTTCCTTTAGGATCTACTACCAATGATGTCTATAGACAGTTGTGCCTCTAGGAACATGACAGGCTTCCAAGTTTCACTTACAAATTTGTCAGAGGAGTTGACAATCCTCAGCGGTTTCTTCCTTAATCAAGAGATAAGTAAATATTTCTTTCTTGATCATTATTATTTATTTTTTATTTTTTGGTCAGCCTCTTGTCCTTGTATTTTTCTTGGTTATAATTTGTTTTCTTCCATGGCCTCCCAAGAGGAGTTTTGTAGAAAGGAATAATTGTGGAGATTGGTAATGCACTGATTCATGTAGTAGATGGCAACATCAATAAGTACAAAGCAAAGTTTGCGGCAAGCAGGTTCTCCCATAAAGAGGGAGTGGACTATGTGGAGATTTTTGCTCCAGTCCCCAGATGGTCAATTTCTTGTATGGCCTAGGAGCTCAAGCATAGACTCAACATGCGTGATTGATGTTCGAGAGGAAGGAATGTACAAATTGTTAGGGCATCTAGGAACGTGCCAGATGACTAGAAGAGCTTCCAGTTGCTAGGAAGTAAACAGTCAACCAGAATGGATGTCATGGGTTGAGATTGTCAGACTAAATGCTCAAAGACGTGAGGTCTCTAGGAGCAATATGCCTTATATAAGGGGACTATGCTAGACAGCAGGATACGCCTCAGTGACAGAGGGGGCAGCAGTGGCAAAGGAGGCAACCAGGATTGACACAGGAGTATTTTCTTCAGTGTCAGAGGGAGCACCCAATCAAGGTGACCAAAAAGCAGTTATGGTGATGGATCCAGTGAAGGAAGCTAACCAATTTATGGTTGAGCCAAGGCATGCAGTGAAGCATGTGTTGAGGCACCTGTGTGATACAGTTGGATATGAGATATGTCCAAGGTGGTGAAGTGAGGTTGTTGGGATATACCAATTCAAATTGGGCCAAGAGTGCAAAGGGCAAAAAGAGCACCTCAGGGTGCTGCTTCAACTTGGGATCAGCGATGATTTCTTGGTTTGGTAAGAAGCAGACTTTTGTTGCACTCAGTACAACAGATGCAAAGTATATTACAACCAATGATGCAAGTCATGAAGCAGTGTGGCTTCGGAAGCTTCTTGCAAGACTCTTTGATCATGTCACTTCATATGAGACATGGTGTAGAAGGGTGCAGTGAAGCTCCAATACATATCCACAAATGAGCAAATTGCAAGCATTCTCATCAGACCTCTATCTAGAGTGAAGTGTATATACTTCAAAGACAAGCTTGGCATGATACAAAATGTCTCCCTCATTGAGAGGGAGGGTTGATGTCTTTTCAGGATCAGGCAAACCATCTCCTAAGAAGCCAAACAAACTTGGCTAGGTCATGTTGATTTGACTAGAGAAGATGCATAAATTCACCTGAGTAACCATGAAGGAATTTGGCTAGGCCATGCTAATTTGACCATGGGTGAAAGGCCCAAAGCAATTACAATATTGGACAAATCTTCTCTTAAGGAGCCATAAGAACTTGGTTGGGTCATGCTAATTTGACCAGAGGCAATAGATGAAATTCACATGAGAAGCCATAAAGGACTTTGGCTAGGCCATGCTAATTTGGCTAGGGGTGAATCTTCAAGGGGCAAATCCTCCCCTAGGAAGCCATGAAGTACTTTGGCTAAGTTATGTTGATTTGACCAAAGGAGAGTGATACATTTACCTGAGGAACCATAAAGGACTTTGGTCAGTCCATGTTGATTTGGCCAGGGGTAAATGGCCTAGGATACTCACACTGCCTACTCCAGGATGGAGTGATCGATAGACGTGCATGCGAAGAGTCACATTGCCTACTCTAGGATGGAGTGATCTATAGACATGCATCAACATAGCAAGCTCATGAACTTTTCTTATGAAGGAGAAATGTCAGCTAAGGGGAAATCTATTGTAGCTGAAGAGAATACCTCCTTTGCTAAGAGGGAAGTGTTGATTTTTGTGTAGCATCGAGGGGTATTCCCGTATGCCAAAGAAGTTTCCAAGTCGGCCTAAGAAAATTAAAATTAAAATTAAAGTTCAGTTTTGGGACACCAATTCGGCCTAGCTCATGAAAGGGTGTCTCCCTTGGGTTAATTTACCCCCATTCGACTAGTATATATAGATGATGTGACATCTCATTTTTTCTCCAACAAAGCAAATGAGTTTCTTCTTCATCTTTCTGAGGCCTCTTCGACAAATACACTTGTGGAGAAAAGGATGACGAGATGATTGTTTTGAACAAGTTATTTCTCTCTCTATTTGACTGAGGTTGACTCAAGTGACTGCACTGTTTTAGGCCAACTTTGACCAAGCTACAAGAGGGCCACATGTGCGCAAGAATTTGATCGCAGTCAACCATAGTTCACCGTAGGAGCCACAGGGCTGAAATTTGACTGCAGTTGACAACAGGAGCCACAAGAACGAAGTTTGACCACAGGTTGACTATTTGACTAGCATTGACTTCTGAGTATTTTGGCTTGGCTTAACCAGCATTGATCTGCTGCTACTTTGACCTTATTACTAGTATTTGGATTTGTACTTGGCACAAATTTCTAGACAAATTGTTGATTTGTAAACCTTGCTAAAGAATAATTTCTCCAAAGGAGTTTTCTCCCAAGGTTGGGTTCCCCGGGGTAAAAATATTGTCTCTATTGTGCATGGTTGTCTTTCTCTGATCCTTATTATTTTCGTTGCATTTACTATTGATATTCTGCAACATATAATTGCTCAATGATATCAGTGGCATGAGATAAATTGGTTGAATATCATTAGGTAGTAATTATCAAATAAGAAAATTGTTTATCTACTGCTACCTTGTAGAAAATTCAATAAAATAAACAGCCCATAGATGTTAAAATCAAGCTCACAAAAGATATATCAACACAATAAACGGGAACTTCATGCAAAACGGTGAATTCTCCCTCAGGTTATCCAACTTGAGCACTAGAATCCACCAACACAATCTCGAAATGAATGATATGCAATTAGAAGCAATTTAGAGATGAATTTCACCACTAGAAATTAAGATTAACTTGTAGCAATATTCCAGTTAATGAGATAAAAGCTAGGTCTTAGTATAAATGAACTTGTCAACATAATCCAACCTTGCAAGCACGAAACTATTGGGACAATTTGCCTCTTTGGAGTTTAGAGATTAAAAAAAAAAAATGAAGCAAAAACCCTAAACAATCTAGTTTAGGAAATGAAATAAACCATGAACTTTACACTAGACTAGGAAAGAAATCTAGATTATGATTTTTCTTTAATTTTTTCATTGAATTTATTTTTAAAGAAGTAAGACAAAGATTTGTGTCTTAGAGTTTTGGTTGGTTGTTAGGAGAAGACAAGTTCCTTATTCCAACTACGACTTATGGGGTCAAGAAGTATTACCCTCTTTAAATTTGGTCTATCATATCTTAATGGATTAGAGCTAAGAAACTAGAACCCTAGGGTAAATTAGTCCTCATGTCTAATGAAGATAAAATATGTAGAATATTTGGTCCTACTAAAAAGGGTTCCCAAAGGAGTCACCTTCACCAACAAGATCAATCATAGCTTCATAAAAATACTAAATACTCTTTTCTAGGGATCAAAAAAACAGCAAAGCAACAAATTGGGCAAATAACAAACTAACAAATGAATAAGCAAAGGATTTATTCCAAGACATTTTATGTCCAAGTGTTAGGCTTACCCTTCAAATGGATTGGTCTTGAAAGCTTGTAGCCATCTTGAGCAAGCAACATAAACCTTTAACACACCAAAATCAACCAAGAGAGAGGAACTCCAAGAATTGACACCAACAACTCAATAGGTAGATATTCAACAAAATTGTATTCCCAAAGAAGTAGCCATAACAACAAAAAAAATGGAAAGGGAGGAAGACCCTCTATTTATAGAGGAAGGCTTCATCATCCTTTTCATCCAATATCATTTTCTATCTTGTTATATCTAGCCTAGGAGAGCGACAAAAACGACTTGTCTTCCATCCAATTAAAGGAGACAAAATCAATCTACAATCAAGATATGCCAAATGTACAATAATTATTTCAAGAGGGGAGGCCATCTCATAATAGAGTTTAAAGTAGGGTCCAAAGAGGCCCAATGTCTCTCCCAAATACAAGAGCAGACCGACAAAACATGATAAGATGCTCCTCCAATAAAGAAAATGTTGAGAAATCTATAGGGCTACAATTAGGATGATTTATCTTATACTTGATAACTGCTTGTGATGTATTTTTACTTTTTCTTGATTATTAGCTTCTTCACTTATTATTATGTTGTTCTTATCATCAAACAGCTACCAAAAACATAAAGATCAATAGTACACAAAATGTAGGTTGCAAGTCAGGGCCAAAACCTCTCCATTTGAGAGGAAAACCCACAAATCTCTTCTCTTCTTATAGATTCTTCAAATAGCGAATTCCAAGACCTCTAAACCAAGACCAAGACCAATACCCTTCCAAGACCAAGCCAGACCTTCTTGATGATGTGCTTCTTCTATCCAAGTCAAAACCAGTCAAATCTCATCCAGCTGCACAACAATAACCCCCAGCTATAAAGTTTTGGCCTCCACTGCAAGTCTGAAATTTTCAGCCCCTGCAACAGTTGTTGCTTCCACACGGGTGAGTGAAATTAGGGCTTCCAAGGCTTCCTTGATCCTTCGCTTGGGTTGCTTCTCCTTCTAGGGCTAGTAGGTGACTTTTGACTCTTTTTATGAGACCCCTTTAGTATGTGAATGTCCATGTACCATTATGAATACATCCCTAGTTAAGAGGGAGTGTTGAAATATGTAACTAGGTTCGGTCTTCATAAATATGAAATGTACTTTTGATTCTTGTATATTGTAAAAAGAAAAAGAAAAAATTATTATTGTTATTTTTGTAGCATGGGTTTCATGCTCAAGGTCATTTTTATTTAGCGGTCAAGCACCCATTGAGTGCTTCTAGGGTTTGTCATAGAGTCAAGAAGTCAATAAAGTCATTGTCATATGAAGAAGACCCCAAGCTGCCAAGCCGACTTGGCCTTGGAGGGGTACTTTGACACATTAAATACAAAAATAATTATTTTGATATGTTACAATAGCCTAATGGGGTCTTCTTCATATGACAATGACTCTATTGACTTCTTGATTGTATGACAAACCCTAGAAGCACTCAATGTGTGCTTGACCTCTAATTAAAAATGACCTTGAGCATAAAACCCATGCTACAAAAATAACAATAATAATTTTTCTTTCTTTTTACAATATACATGAATCAAAAGTACATTTCATATTTATGAAGACCGAACCTAGTTACATATTTCAACACTCCCTCTTAACTAGCAAGGTATTCATAATGGTACATGGACATTCGCATACTAAAGGGGTCTCATAAAAAGAGTTGAATTAGTAAGCCATCTTATAAGCTATTATTTCAGCTTATCTCATTTCATCTCATCATACCAACCAACATTGTCACATAGCAAGACCTTGACTAACAGCTCTATCTCTCCACAAGATCAGAGCACAATATTGGCGAGACAAATGACTAATAGACACCATCATCATTGTCTCTCAAGGTACATACCCTACCCGGCTTTTCACAGGGTATGTCCTTTTAGGACAATTCTTGTCTTGGAATAACACATCCTCAAGGAATCTTCTCTTCGACTACTCTTACCTATTGGATGCCCTACCTCATCCTTAAAGAGTATTAAAAACTAGATGCATACCCAATCCTCCGTTCTTTCTTAACAAAATGAAGACAGGAACGATATGTCTATCTCTCCCTCTCAATTAGGGAGGAGATATCAACCAATCCAAGCATGTCCCTCAAATACACAAGCTTCTTATTAGGAAAAGATTTTGTCAAAACGTCAACTACCTACTCATCGGTGAAGATATACGGTAGTTGCAAAACTCCACCTTGCACCAACTTTCGAATGTAATGATACTTGTTATTTATGTGCTTTGTCTTTCCGTGGAATATTGAGTCTTCAGACAACCTTATGCAACTAGTGTTATCACAATGTATAATTGTAGGGTCCATCGGTCCTTCAAATGGGTCGGACAATAGCTTCCTCAACCAGACAGCTTCTCTACTAACTTCACATGTTGCAATGTAATCAGCTTCAACACTACTCAAAGTAATTGACTCTTGCTTTCTACTCATCCATGATATCATAGAGGATCCCAAGCTAAAACATCCTCCAGTGGTGCTTCTTACATCTGTCTCACTGCCTCCCCAATCAAAATCTGTATATCCAATCAATTGGACATCATTCTTTTTATCATACTTCAGGCATTAATGGATTGTTCCTCACAAATATCTCAGTATATGCTTGGCTTCTATCCAATGGTCATATGTGGGCTCTATCTGAAACTGACTAAAAATATTTACTCCAAAACAAATGTCTGGTCGAGTGTTCACCAGATACATCAGAGAGCCAACTAATTGTTTATACCTTGTAAGATCCACAGGGCTTGAATCAGAACTTCTTAGCCTCTCCAAATTGTGATCATGGAGGTTTTCATAGGTTTGCAATCCATCATGCCAAACCTTTGCAGCATCTTAATCATATATTTTCCTTAACCTAAGTATATCTCACCCAGCCCTTACAAAACTTCCAACCCCGAGTAATAGTGCATCATCCCTAGATCCTTCATATCGAATTTTGCTACCAATTGCTTCTTGCACTCTTGAATACGACCTTCCACACCTGTTATGAGAACATCATCCACATATAGAAGAATGATTATGAGTTCATCCTTCACTACTTTGATATAGAGATTCGGATCAGCGAAACTCTTTGAGAAGCCCAATCTTTGTAGATATGTGTCAGTCCTTGCATACCAAGCCCTTGGAGCTTACTTAAGGCCATAAAGTGCGTTCCTCAACCTGCAGACATGAGTCTCTCTATCATTTACTTCAAATCCCAAGGGTTGTTCTATATAGACTTATTCATCAATAGAACCATTCAAGAATGTTGTCTTGACATCCATTTGATGGATGTTCCATCCCATTGATTTTGCCAAAGAGACCAACGATCATATAGTTGTGTATCTAGTTGCAGGTGCAAATGTCTCTTCATAATCGATGCCTTATTGTTGGGAGAAAGCCCTAGCCACAAACCTTGCTTTCTATTTATCAATACTTCCATCTATTGCATGTTTAATCTTGTAGAGCCATTTGGAAGTCACCGCAGATTTGTCTGTCACCGCAGATTTGTCTTTCAACCTAGGAAAGATTTCCATTTTGAAATTTGGTACCGGAGGACAGGTGGTTCCCTAAGGCTTTGATCTTTGGCCTAGGGAAAAGTGTCCAAAAGAATTTAATTTTTCTCCTAAAGTGACTTTATAATTTTTATAAAGTTTAATCTAATTTAAAAGTGACTTTAAGTGATAAAGTTACTAAAGTCTAATTTTAAAGTGACTTTAATAAAGTCAATGTAAAATTAGAAAGCAAAAGTGACTTTGGAAATAAATGACTAAGTGGGTCTTTATTAAAGTGGGGTGAATTAAAAAATAGAAAGTGAAATTTAAATGAACATTTAATCTCAGCCCTTGATCTCAATCTATTTCAGCCATTGGATTTAGGAATCACCCAAAAGTCACTTAAGGTTAGATTAAAGGAGGAGAAGGAGGAAAAGGTCATTCATTCTTTCATGAGCAGATTGAGAGAAGGAGAGCAAGAGAGCAAGGGAGATTTCTGGACAGGGAGGAGGAGGAGACAGCAGCTTGGCACACATTCCAAGGCAGCATTTTAGCAAATCCGTACAGCGGAGTTACCACACAGTGAAAGGCAGAATTTGGGCATGATTTTCTAGAAATCCATACAGCAAGTGCACAGAAATCGAGGAACAGAAATCCGTACAGCAAGTGGATGTACCTTGGCACGCAAATCGAGGCAAATCCGTACAGCTGTATTGCTGGTTTTTTCTGCACAAACATCGAGGAAATCCGTACAACGTATTTATGGCAGCTTGCACACTTTTCTAGGCAAGTCGTACAACAGCGTTTAACGCTGAAATTGGGCACAAAAATCGAGGAGGCCGTACAACATTTATTGTTGTTCTGTTTTGCTATTTGCAAGTTTTTCAGTTGGTTATGGGGCACAGAAAACGAGATAAGTCGTAAAAGTTTGCTTGCTGATTTTTTTTGCTGAATATTTTTCACTGTAAAAAGCATTTTCCATAAATAAGAAGGAGCTTTCGAACTGGTTTTCCCCAAGAGTTGTAGGGGGTTTTTCCAGGGTCACCTTGACCAAAAATCACTGTGTTTAAATGTGTTAAATCGCTGTTTGTACCTGCTGATTTTTATTTCTACATTTTCCAGCATTTTGTAAAATTTCCAGAATTTGTGTTTTCAGCAAAATTTATTTTTTCAGTTGTTGAATGTATAGATATGGGAAAGGGCATTTAACTATTTTGGAGAAATAAGGTGAAACTGAAAACCGGGGTGGGAAATCAGAAATTTTTACATTCCAAAACTCCATTATTCATTATCGATTGATATTCTTCATCCATGGCATCTTTCCATTCTTGATGATTGACAACTTCTTCAAAGGTGGATGGTTCTACTTCAATCAACTTTGTCATATAGGTTGCATATCCTGGATATTGTTTAGGCTTATTACTTTTGTACCCTTAGTTGTTGCATCAACATGTCCTTCTGCATCTTGGAGAGTAGACTTCAATCAATTAGGTTTCTTTCTATTTTTAGGAATGATGACATGCTGCATAGGTTCACTAGGACCTCCTTCTTCATGATTGGAATCCTCTTGCTCCCTAAAACATTCTTCAAATATCGGTAGTTATTCATCATCTGAATCAAGAAGGAGATCTTTAGATTTCTTATATGCAACACTTTCATCAAATATCACATCTCGGCTTACTTCAATTCGATGTCCTTCCTTTATGTAGATCATATATGCCTTCGAAGAGTTACTATAGCCAACAAATATGCCTTTCATGCTTGTAGGATTCAAATTCTTTCTTTTATCTTTTGGAATGTGAATGTAGACAGGACAACCAAATATCCGGAGATGGTCTACACATGATTTCTTCCCAATGAATGCTTCTTCAGGAGTCATGTTGTCAAGCGATCTGTGAGGACTTTGATTTTAAATGTAGACAGTTGTTTTGAATGCTTCATAAGGTGACAGTTGTTTTTAAATGTAGACAGTTGTTAGGAATGATGACATGCTGCATAGGTTCACTAGGACCTCCTTCTTCATGATTGGAATCCTCTTGCTCCCTAAAACATTCTTCAAATATCGGTAGTTATTCATCATCTGAATCAAGAAGGAGATCTTTAGATTTCTTATATGCAACACTTTCATCAAATATCACATCTCGGCTTACTTCAATTCGATGTCCTTCCTTTATGTAGATCATATATGCCTTCGAAGAGTTACTATAGCCAACAAATATGCCTTTCATGCTTGTAGGATTCAAATTCTTTCTTTTATCTTTTGGAATGTGAATGTAGACAAGACAACCAAATATCCGGAGATGGTCTACACATGATTTCTTCCCAATGAATGCTTCTTCAGGAGTCATGTTGTCAAGCGATCTGTGAGGACTTTGATTTTAAATGTAGACAGTTGTTTTGAATGCTTCACCCCACTAAAATTGAGGTAAGTCTTGATCGTGTAACATAGCTCCAACATTTCTTCAATTGAGCGATTCTTTCGTTCTACCACTCCATTTTTCTCAAGATTATATAGAACTATCAGCTCCCTCTTAATTTCAGCATCCTTACAAATCTTAGTATTCTCCTTTGATGTGTATTCTCCTCCATTGTCAGATCTCATTATTTTATCCATCTTTCTATAAGATTTTCTACTTCTGCTTTGAATTCTTGAAATTTTTTGAATACTTCATCCTTGGACTTTAGCAAATAGATCCAAGTTTCCCTAGAGTGGTCATCAATGAAAATTACATAGTATAGATGACCTCCAAGAGACTTTGTAGTCGTCGGACCACAGACATCAGATTGAATGAGAACTGGGATTTCTTTTGATCTTGAAGCACTGCTTCCAAATGGTTTCTTAACATCTTTACCTAATGCACATCCCTTGTAAACTCCTTCATGATGCTCCTTAAGTTCTGGGGTGCCATTTACCATTGTGTTTAGAGTTGGTAAGATTTTGTAGTGAAGGTGTCCAAACCTTTTACGCCAAAGTTCACATGGGTTGACTTCAATGTGAACAAAGGCTTGAGAGAGAGGTGTAACCTATAGAGTCTTCCTTCACAAATCCCAATGATTTTTGCATTGTTGATGCTAGAGCCTTTATCCCATACCATAACCTTTCCATCTATAAAAGTGACTCTATCTCCCTTATTATCTAGACATTCTTTTGCAAACCTCGTACAAATAGAATGTTGTTGAGATATATGTTTCTTCCATTTTCCAGCTCCAAAGAAGTTGATCCAATTATTGTTACAAAATAGCTCTTATTGTCTCCAAGTTCAACAGAGTAGGAAGATTTTCCTCTTGATAGGGTCTTTAGTTGCTTGTGCTCACCTATAATATGTTTGGATGCTCTACTGTCAATTACGCATATTTTCATCTTCAAACATACCTGTAAGTGCTGAGAATAACCCTTTGTCCTTTGTAGTAGAAGTCTTGGTTATATGATTCTTGATAGACAATAGGAGATCCCAAAATGCTTTGATGCCTTGATTGAGATGACTTGCGATCATAAAAAATTGCTTTAATAACTTCTTCAAAGATTAGTGATCTTCACCACGCCCTTTGTCAACCTTAGCTCTAATACCATGTTGAGAAATCTATAGGGCTACAATTAGGATGATTTCTCTAATACTCGAAAACTGCTTGTGATATATTCTTACTTTTTCCTGACTATTAGCTCACTTATTATTATGTTGTTCTTATCATCAAACAACTACCAAAAACATGAAGATCAATAGTACACAAGAACACAAGATGTAGGCTACAAGTTAGGGCCAAAACCTCTCCACTTGAGAGGAAGACCCACAAATCTCTTCTCCTCTTATAGATTCTTCAAATAACGAATTCCAAGACCTCTAGACAAAGACCAATACCCTTCCAAGACCAAGCCAGACCTTCTTGATGATGTGCTTCTTCTATCCAAGTCAAACCCACTCAAATCTCTTCCAGCTACACAATTTCAACCCCCAGCTACAAAATTTTGGCCTCCACTACAAGTCTGAAATTTTCAGCCCCTGCAACAATTGTTGCTTCCACACGTGAACAAAATTAGGGCTTCCAAGGCTTCCTTGCTCCTTCACTTGGGTTGCTTCTCCTTCAAGGGCTAGTAGGTGACCTAAAAGTCCTTTGACTTTATTTTTGCAACTTGACAACTTCGACCTTGTAGCTACAAAACCCTAGCCTTATCTTTGCACGTGTGAGAGAGAGAGTCCCACAAACTTCGTCCTTCCTCCTATCCTTCTTCACTTGCCTTTCTGCCTCTTCTATGCTTGGATGATGAGGAATGAGTGAGTGTCCATTGCAAGTCAAGTTTTCTCCTATATTTAGGCTTCCAAGGAGGACGACACGCCCTAATGAGGCCAACTTCTTAGTTGTCAAGTTGACTTGGTCTTGGAGGGGTATTTTAACACTTTAAATACAAAAGTACTTCTTTTGACATGTTACAATATGCCCAATGGGGTCTTCTTCATATGACAATGACTTTATTGATTCCTTAACTCTATGACAAAGCCTAGAAGCACTTAATGGGTACTTGATCTCTAAATAAAAATGACCTTGAGCGTAAAAGCCATGCTACAAAAATAACAATAATAATTTATTTTTTTCTTTTTTACAAAAAACAAGAATCAAGAGTACATTTCATATTTATGAGGACCGAAGCTAGTTACATATTTCAACAAAAAATTCCAAGAAAAGGTCAATGTCTTGCCTCAAGAAGTGGCATGGTCACACATGTCAAATGAAAGAGGCTCAGAAGTGAGGGTGGCTCCTTTAAATAGGCTCCAAAAAGTACAAGAGATGTATCCAAGGTGGATGATCATCCTCACCTCATGCAAGCAACTTCTGAAAGTCATGGAAATACTCTCTCCAAGTCAAAATGTATCAGCACGGACCAAATGAGCCATCAAACAACTAATTGAATGGTCCCCCAAGGAAGCCAACCCTCAAGTCAAGTACAAAGTGCCTCTGAATGAGTGAATGAAGAGGGCATTGAAGGATCTTGGACGTGGCATGTAATGAGAGGACCAAATGCATGTAGAAATAGCCCCAAACTGCCTTGGGCAATGTGACCAATGCCTAGGGATCCATGAACTACCTCAAGATACGTGAAACCACCTCAAGAATAATCTTTGCATAAGAAATTGTAGAGTCATCTCTGAGAATCCATGGCCAAAGTATGACAAAATACATTTAAGGGGATCCATACTTAAGCATAAGTTAAGTCTACTCCCATAGCCATGACAATATTTACAACATTAGTAACAATTTTACATATAATGAAGTGAAAATGCTTAAGAGTTTCTCTAAGTCATGTGCCCTAGTAGATCAATCCCAAGACCGATGTATGCCTACCCCAATCATAAATGACCTCCAAGGGATAAGCAAACAAGCCATTAAGAGCAAGGACTATTTTGAAACGAGGATTAAGAGGGCAAACCATGACCAACCACGAAGGGTCTAAATCTACCACCTATGTAAAAAAACACTTGCACGGATTATCTAAGCATGGTCCAATATAATGCGTGAGTACAAATTGGTCACACTTTTGGTTGATCAATGATACAAAAGTACAAAGTTCATGATGGCACATCAGATCATGGTGCTTGGAGCTTTTATATCATCAAGATAGGCACAAAATCTACGCATATGATGGGTCACATCTAGTGAAAAATATGAGATACATTAATGAATATGAGGTATAATCACAAGCTCCAACTCGAGGACGTGCTCAACTCAATAGCACATGGGGACTCCAAAATTTGGAAAACCTGTTAATTTGAAACATTCTCACTAGATCGATCTCAAAAACAGACAATGACCCTTCCCTAAGATAGAAATAAATCCATGAGTGAAAGAAATGGAATCAAGGACAAGTTAGTAGTATCATATCTTCAAAAAAATATATACATGTGAGCATCATTTTATTTTATTGTAAAGCAAAATGAAAATGCATAACGCAATAAAGTAAATAAACACGCAAATAATGAAAAGTTAAGAAACTTAATATTTTACAAGGATGCCCTATGGCATCAAATATTATCTTTATAGAACATTTTCAATATTTGCCCATTTAGGGGTAAAGGTAGTCTTTTAACCATCCAAATAACTATGATAAAAAAGAATTATTACTTGCAGTGCCTTCACTTTTATAAGGTCCCAACCAAAGGCTTTTGAATTTCCCATATTTACCTGCCTTTTCAATCCTTTTGTTCCACGTGAGAACAAGCAAGCCTTCTTGTCAAACTATGTCTTTACCTTTTTTTATTCTTTACTAGATTGAGGAAACATGCATCTTAGATTCTCATCAAGCTCGATCAACTAGTTGATCCTATTTTGCACTGCATCTAGGTTGAATGAAAACTGCTACAACTATTTTGTAGATTGAGATCTTAAAATGAACTATCGAAGTTACTTCCATCTTGTAAACTAGCTCAAATGGGCTCTTTCCATAGGACTCGTTCTCGCCTATTCTATTAGCCAATAGATCATACTTGTTCTTACTATCCCAATTTTTCCTATTATCTCGTACCATCCTCTTAAGGATAGTTATCAAATTTTTATCACTTGATTTTGCAAACCATTTCCTTGAGGGTAATAGTTGGAGTAGGATGGAGCAATGCCATAATTAAAACAAAAGGTTGACAACGTTGAAGAACTAAAAGCTTTGGCATTGTTAGCGATGATCTTTGTTGGCACTCTAAAGTGAGTGATGATTTTTTTTCAAAAAAAACATGACTACTTTATTAGTGGCCCTCTTAGTTATGTCATCTTGGAAATCTTCTCAATGGTCATATAACCAAATGAAGAAGTTTTGATATTCGTTTATCAAATCCATTATCTTTCTTCTTCCTTTATCTACAGTTTCTTAGTTATGTCATCTTGGAAATCTTCTCAGTGGTCATATAACCAAATGAAGAAGCTTTGATATTCGTTTATCAAATCCATTATCTTTCTTCTTCCTTTATCTACAGTTTCTTTACTAATCTTCACAATCTTAAGAACATCAAGGGATTCAACGTTGACTTCCATGTAATCATCAGGCTTGATTATTTCTTTCCTTTCCTTATACATGTCATGCCAATCAAAAATCTTCTGTAGAGGAACAAGGACAGTGGGAATATCTCTACTCTTCTTGATATTCAATTTCTTCCTTTTCAATCAATTTCATTTTCAATGATTTTTTGCAAATTGTTCATAAATCTTATGATATGGGCATCATTATCAAAAACCTACCAACAGTCAAACCTGTCGAGAACGAATGGTCTCATAACAATCTCTAAGTTTCCCCCTTCCAACAAATCTTGCTTGAAGCAAAAATTTCCAATATCTTTTTACGTTGCCATTCTTGCATGCAAACTAACTCTTTACTTGTAGCATCACCAAACTGGAGTCACCTTGGGTTTTCAAGATTTTAATTTCCATGTCTTTGGTCATATTTAACCCAATCAAAATAGCTTCATATTTTGCCACATTGTTTATTGCTTCAAACTCTGAACAGAATGCATAACAAGAAGTGATGCCATAAGCAGAGGTGTAAACAAATCTTTCCCTAGCCCCTATTGTAAACTTTGCTCCATCACAATTCATCTTCCAAGCAATGTAGACATATTGTCAAGGAGCTACTTCAGTTGCTAATACAATGTTAGATCGTAAGTCTTCTTCACAACAACAAATTCATCTAATAGGATCTTGGGGGGTCTTCTACATGATGCCTCATCATTTTCTCATGGTGCAAAGTGGGAATCATAGCATAAGATAGGTCCATTTGGATACCACTTCCCAAGTTGGCATCCCACTTATGAATAAAAGAATTCCCCACACAACCAAAACATTTATGACCACCAAATCCATTTACAATGACATGTATTAGTAAATCGCTAATCTAGAGTGAAGTTCATTGATTAAAGTTTTAAACCACACACTTTAACTTCTCCGAAATCCATTGCACACGTATTTTTGTAAGGTCTTATGGTTTTCATTCCCAATTAAGTCATGACCTTCAGTGACATCACATCAATTAGGACTCCAAAGCCCAACATACGATTATGTAAAAGTGAGTCATTGACTAAGAATGATATGAAGAAAGGTTGATGACCTACATTTATTTATCCTTCTCGAATCGATTATTAATGAACAGCAAAACAATCTTCATTATCATCCATAACCTGACTTAGTTTATTGACTTCTTCAAACCCAAGAGATTTCTTTATCCAACATTTTACATAGGGAATTTTTGCTACCTCGATAAGAGGGACAGGCACCTTACCATTTCCCCACCAGTCAATTATATCTAATTTGAATTCAAGGGAATTACTTGCTAAGGGATCTTGTTAAGGCCCTTTCACACTTGGCACCACAGGTTGGTTATCTTTCTTAGGAAATTCTATAGGACTTTGTTGATCTTCTTACGTGGGATTGCCCTTCCTTCTTTGATAAGTCAAACCTAATACCCACATCTTTCAAATTTCTTCTTGGGATGACCTTTCACCAATTATTCTAGCTACTCTCTATACATCAATGGACTTGTCCTTAACTTGTTGCATGTTTCCTTAGGTCAAGGGGTATATCTTCCTCCCCTCAAATAAATTGTTGCAAGAATACAAATAATTTCCATCATCTTCATTTAATTTTCTTTAAATACCGTGAACAAGCCTTTTCCTCATCAAAACTATTACAAGCTTGGCAATAAGGAGGGGACTCATGGTCAATCAATTTGATTGGTTCCAACACTGCAGTAGGTCTTTGGTTTAGAAGAGGGCCCCAAAACCCATTTTCCTAGTAGGAAACCTACTATACTATTGATTCCTTTCCATCTGCACAACACTATTTTGTAATGCATTAGTTGTTTAGGTGAAATTCATCTCTAATCTCTTCATTGCTTCCAAGATAGCAATTAAAGGATTGGTCTCTAGCTCCACAATATGAACAAATCTTGGCTTAGAATATACCCTAGCTCCAGAAGCAATTCGGATATTTGGCTTCCCTAATAAAAGCCAATTGTCATCTATGCTCTTGACTTTTCTTTTAGCAAGTTGGATTGGCTTCATGTATAAAGAAATTGAACTGGCCCTAGAAAGAATTCAAATAGTAGAAAAAGATAGTGGTTTGGATAAGCTTATAGTTGTAAGGGATATCTTGGATTATTTTATCAAATCTAAAACTAAATTCATCCATAGTTTTATTTTCAATTCTCCTCTTATTCGTCAAAGCATTTAAAGAAATCTACTCTCTTTTTCACAAACATCTACCAATGAAAGTATCTCTACAAGCATCAAGAGAGTTAATACTAATATCAAGCAATCCTATAAAGAATTTTCTGGCATCTTTCTTCAATGATAAAGCAAAACATTTATAAAATACAGCAATGTGTTCAACTTCAATATTTCTAGCAAAATCCATGAAAGCATCCCAAGATCATTAGCACTATAGCATATTTTTTAATGTCTAGAGGAATCGACCACTAAGCTAATCCCATACTCGAGTGGCACAGAGTCAATTCTGACCGCTACCACTATAAACCCTAGGTAAATTGCAATACCCCCAACATGTGACCATGGGTAAGCAACTAGAGATTTGAACATGAGATCTTATAGTCACATTTACTTTACATTTTCTAGAGCTTGCCATGTGAGCTCCTCGCGGGGGGGTAGGGGCCTATTACCACTAATAGTATTATTTCATGGTGTAATACCATTATCACCATGATATAAAGACCTTTTTCTTCCAATGATTTAAGCCTCATGAGGTTAACCAACCATACTAAAAAAACAAACGATTTGTAACAATCGATCAACCAAGGAGCAACCATTTGATTTTGATTCAAGACAACTAAATTGTCAACAAATAATCTTATTATATCTTGCATAGATTCAAGTCCTAAATGATTTTTAGCTTCTCATGTTTTAAGCTCATATCTTCTTTGTCTATGGTCAATTTTAGGTTCAAGCACACGACAAATTAGACCTTGGGCACTTCCTCTTGTGTTGTCTCTTTTTGTTAACTTTTTTTAATCTAGAGTTGCCAAATGAGATATTTAAATTAGCATTAACAGCATTTTCATTAAAAATATACATGCAAAATGAATCCCAACAAGAAGCGAGAAATGGGCTTCATACTCGATAATGGTACCAAAAATGTTACTACCTAAACTAGCACCCTAGAGGTAAGTCCAACCACAGGTGCTACAATGGGGCAACAAGATTAGAATTGCACCATTGTCACCTCAACGCAATTTTCTCCACTTTAGACCAACAACAAAGGCCAAAGGTGATATCCCTATCTAGCATTGATTGATCTTTAAGTAAATCCCTTTAGTGAATTAATCTCATGAAATCTTATTATTTACTTCCATGAACCCACAAAATGTAGGCCAATGCAAAGTACAAGAATTCCAACAGGTATTAAATGCCCTAAGATAACAATCCAAGATCAATAGCATAAATCACAAATTATCCACTTAAGAGATGAGTTAGGAGCTACTAGATGTCTATCCCAAATCTGATTTAAGGATGAGCAATAGAGACAACTTTAGATTTACATTTAAATGATTACCATTCCAATAAATGAAACTTATAAGAGGCAACTTGAATGCAACCATTTTAAGCTACTTTATAGCACTAGGAATGAAATCAATTAGCATAAATTAATTATGTTGTGTGCTTAAGGTATCAATCAACCATATGATGAGTTAGAAACTAGCTCAAGGTTGTCCCACTATAGTAAAATTTCAAAGATATAAGAGAGAATCCACCATGAAAATTTCTAAGGTAAACAACATAAGAGATATCTAAGACATTAACTATGAACAACACAAGAATATAGAGAAAAGAACCCTTGATGTAGGTTAACACCATCAAATACTCCTTATCGAAGGAATCACTCTACAAACCATGCTTGCTACAAGACAACACAATTCAACACATATCCAATACAAGGATACTCGTGTATTTATACTTTTTCATAAATATTCCTAGGGTTCTTATGCCAAATACCCCTAACGATCATAGTATTTCCTTTGAATTACAAAGTGAAACTATTCCCTTATTACGCCCACATTACATTCATTATCCCCTTGGATGCCTTCCTGGGTACCCCATATTATCCTCCCTAGGTACATTACATTCCATCCCCCTTAGCATGTAGAAACATGGGAAGAAGCCATATAATATGACTTACCGAGCAATGTAAGCAATTGGTACCATGCATGAGCATCCATCCATCCAGTGAAACGTGGAGATGGGCTCCAATTGTAGCTTTTCCTTGAACTTTATTATGGTTTCTTCTTAGGATGCATGTCTTCATTGTGCACTCTGATATTTACATGCATTGCTTTTAGTTAACTGAATATCTACATGTATTTACTATTGATATTAGTCTTCCAGGTGCCTCCATAGCAATTGCCTTTCCGAATCCATGTGGGCACATAGTACACATAGTAAGTTTTGGCGTTGTCTTCTGAGGCCACAAATTCGCCCAGAAAGTTATTTTTCGCCAAAATCCAATGATTTTTTTTAGAAAAATTTGATCATCAGAGTGTTTGAATAGTTTTTTGATGGTGGAAATGGATTCAGCACCATCAAAACCCCCTAGGCACCCAAAATCCTGAAGTTTGACAGGTGTAACCCAGATTTCCCAAAATTTCTACCAGATTTTGGCAAAAATCATGCCAGAATTTCCACTATTTTCTGAGTGAATTTGTGAACTCATTAGACTACTCTGTAAGTTTTTTTCTACTCATGCCTTTGTCTTAATGATTGTTGTTTCTTTATGTGGTGCGAGTAGTAATTAATAGTAACCTTAGCAATCAAGTCTTCCTTCTTTGATTCTTCAACATGTACTTCCTTTGATACATTTAGTTCATTAGCTTCTTCTTTCTTTTTATGCCCTTCCTAGGACTCTAATGCAAGTGCTTCTATACGGGATTGTTTTAACTCAAGTTCGAACTGTCCATTTGATTCTTCTTTCTTTGACACTTCATCATGTAGTTCATTAGCTTCATCTTCCTTTGTATGCCCTCCCATTAGATTTTCTTCAAGTGCTTTTGTCACCTTTTCTTATGATCCAACTGTGAGCTCTTCATTTGATATGTCATTTTGAAATTGTTTTCTCTATAGTGTATCCATCATGTGGTCCCTTGGGCCCTTCTTTCTTACTAAGAGATGTATACTACAACATGATCTTTTTCTTGAACAAGTCTTCAAAAACTTCTTTTGCACATTAATTTTAACTGTACCAAGCCTATCCAAGGATATCCCAAAATAATTCCTACATCATGCATATCTATAGCACAAAAAACCGACTGCAACACATAATTATCCATGGTAATTTTCACATCTTCGAAAATTTGATTGTTTTCACCCTCAATCTGTGTTTTGAATATTCTTCATAGGTACTTGCAATCTTTTAGCCGAGTCAACATTGATAAAGTCATGTTTACAAGCAGGCTTAATTGAAACAATGACATTTTCTTTGTGAATACATCCATGAACCTATAACATATATTTGCAACATGAAACAGACCTCATTATCCTTCTTTTTTCGCAAGAAACCATCCATCTAAGTATTGTTCCTTGTATTCCTCATTTAGCAATGCCTTTATCTCCTCATAGTTAAGTACATTTCCCCATGTTCCAACCTCATTCTTTAATTTTTTTTTTTTACAGAAATGGTTATGAGCTTTCATTAACTGAGCGGCCAAGAGCCACAAATTCGGTTACAAAAGACGGGGAAGATTTTCTGCGTGAATTTTCAGCCAGCGAACTATGCCACCTACTCTTAACAGTCTCTTCTTTTTATATCTAACAAAGTGTGCTTCTACTGCTAATTTCCCAAGGTGGAAGATACAAACAAACTGATGTAGAAGGAGACAAAAAAACATTTCACTTTAGGGAATTGGATCCCAAAGGATTTCATTGTCTCTGAGAAGGGAACCGACGTCTAGCTGCGCTGCCTTGTTTGCCTCATTGTCTACTTCTTTGTTGTTTGTTCTCAAAACATGAAAGTACTTCAGCTTCATGGACTTTGTCATACCTTTGATCCTTGAAATTATCCTTGCAAGCTGCAGGTCTGCTGAGTTGGAATTGTTCGCCAAGGCTTGGATGATCACCTGGGAGTCTCCGAAGACATTTGCCTCCTTATAGCCCAGTTCTTTGAGGAATTTGATTCCTTGGAAGAGGGCCATCGCTTCTGCTTGTATGCTTGTGGAGTGGCCTAGTCCCCAAGCGAATCTATACACAGCTGCTCCATCTGGATTTATGATAATACCTCCAGCTCCCGCAGTACCTGGATTCCCTTTAGCAGCCCCATCGAAGAAGAGAGATGGAAGAGTTTGATTGGACATCCAGATTTGGAATTCGTTTTCATTCTTTCTGACTTGCCAATCTTTGCAAGGAGAAGGAGAGTTGTTTGCTTTTGGAAATTTGAAGTTGAGAGAAGATCCCAGCTCTATGTCCTGCTGGCTTAAATTTGTGTCGTCCCCTTTATCTTCCAGCCACTCAACTAGCTGGCATTTTGCTGCGTTGGCCACTAATCTGAAATCCTGTTCCTTATTTCGAAAAATCCTTCAGTTCCTTTCCAGCCAGACTTGCCAGCTGATGAACTTTGGTAAAGCACTCCATGCTGACCTCACTGTTTTATTTTTTGGAGAATAGCCTGGGTATTTGGCCATCCAGCTCGCAAATAAATCTGGGATTGATGTTGGGAAGGTGAAGTTATGATTCCAGGAGCCTAGGAGCTCCTGCCATATAGAGGTTGCTATCTGCATTCAATCATGATGTAGAGAGCAGATTCTGAATTTTCCTTACATAGAGAGCATCTAGACGGCCCATGGAAGCCCCTTTTCTGGAGCCTGCCTTCAATCAGAATTTTCTGGTGACAGAGGAGCCAGCAGAAGTGATCAACCTTGGGGATTGAAGGACTTCTCCAAATGCCAATCCAGGGAGCAGGGTTGGGAGGCACGTGGGGCCTCTCGAGGTATTTGGCGTAGCCCTGGGCTACTGAGTAGCCTGTTTTGGAGCGAGCCCATGCAAATGCGTGATTAGTGTATTTAGTGATTAGTGTATTCTTCCAGCCCAACCACGCATTTTCCTCCCAAGATGAAAGATCCCATAATGAATTTATGCTGGCTTCTGACATCCAGCGCTGCAATTCAGGCATGCTCTTTGCTTCTGCCAATGGGGGTCTATTTAGGATGATGTCATTCCAAATATGTATACGCTTTCCATTGCCTGGTATTCAGAATGCATGGTTCCTTATCAACGAATTAGTTTTGCTGATGAACCTGCTAAACGGAGAGTTGAATTTATTCTTGGGCTGATCCAGACATCTAGTTCTTGGTCCTCTGAAGTATTTTCTCCACAACGCAATTTGCACCCAGCCAGGATTTGGGGCTATGATTTTCCAAATTATTTTGGCTCCCATGGCTAAGTTTTGGGCTCTAAGATCTTTAAAATTCAGACCTCCCTCCTGAAATGGTCTGGTGACCGTATCCCAATTTACCAAAGAAATTCTTTTCTCGTTTTGTTTGCCTCCATTCCAAAAAAAAGTTCTGATTAAATCCTCCATCTTTTTTATAATTCCTACAGGTGCCAATAGAACCGAAAATTTAAATAGAGGAAGGTTGCTGAGCACTGATTTTATGAGGATTGATTTCCCAACTATATTTAACCAGGAGGACCCCCAGGCCTGCAATTTTAATTTAAATTTGTCTAACTGTGACAGCCAGTCTTTACTCAACGCCCTTGAATGGAAAATGGGCAATCCCAGATACTTGAAAGAAGACCAAGAGCTTGAGATTGCAAAACCCAAGCAGCGAGCAATGGAGCTTGCAGTTGAGGCAAGAATGTTCTAGCTGTAGATGTGGCATTTGGCGTTGTTTAGAATACTGCCCGAGACCTTACAATATTCTTCCAGTACTTCTTCGAATTTGGACACTAAATGAGGTGTTGTAGCCCCTAGCAAAAGAGTGTCATCCGCGAAGAGGGCATGATTGATACTTTTGACCCCTCTAGCTATGCACATGCCAGCTATGTCTTGTTCTTGTTGTTTTCGTTGTAGATAGAAACTGAGAAAAGAGGCCTGAAGTACAAATAGAAGTGGTGACAGGGGGCACCCCTGCCTTAGCCCTCTAGTGGCTTTGAAGAAGTCAGCTGCCCTTCCATTCACCAATGGGGCAATCCATGGCTCCGAGATGCAGGCTCTAATCCACTTGATAAAGCTTTGGCCGAACCCCATTTTTTGCAAAACCTCAAACAAGAAGCTATGTCTAACACGATCAAAGCATTTGCAAGATCTAGTTTGATAACCATACCATTTTCCTTTCGGTGAAGACTGGAATGGATCGCCTCTTGAACCAGCACGAAATTGTCCACCAATTGCCTTCCATGGATAAATCCACCTTGATTATCCGGGATGATTTTGGGGAGAATCCTTTTCAACCTGTTGGCTATCACTTTAGTTATAACTTTGTACCCAATATTGCATAAGGAAATTGGACAAAATCTACTGAAAGAGTTTGCTCCTTTCTCTTTGGGAATGAGGGCGAGAAAGGTTGAGTTGATACAACCACCTATCTTCTAGCAGTCTTGAGATTTCTGTATCATTTTGTAGAAATCCTTCTCTACAATCTACCAACAGACCTGGAGAAACTTGGGCGTGAAACCATCTGGTCCCAGGGCTTTACCGGGATCCACTGCGAAGAGAGCTTCCTTAACTTCCTTTAGCGTGATTTTGGCTTCAAGACACTGATTCATTTTAGAGGTGATCATGCTAGGGACTGCGTCCAACAAGGCAGCATTTAAATCAGCTCCTGATTCTTCTCTATACAGCTGTTCAAAATGATCTGTAGCTGCCTTTTTTATGCTGATAAAATCCTTCAAAACGTGGTTGTCTTCTTTTATTTCGCTGATGGAGTTGCGGCCTTTCCTTGCTTGGGCTTGTTTGTGGACAAATGAGGAGTTTCTGTCTCCAGATTTGAGCCAGAGGCTCCAGGACTTGAGCCTCCAGTATTCTTCCTCTGCCAGACAGGCCTTGTGGAAGCTTTGCTGAAGTTTGGCCTCCTTTTCCAACTCATCCTTAGTGATTTCAGCTGTTTCAATATGAAGGTGTTGTCTTTCTAGCTCACTTTGAATTTTTTTCCTTTCCCCTGCAGGATTTGGCAGGGTCTTGGCCCAATTTTTCAGCATGTTTTTAACTCTTCTGAGTTTTTCCTCCCACACAAAAAACGTTGATCCCTTGACTAGCTTTTTCCAGCAGTCTCTGATCTTTTCCATAAAATCCTTTTCTTTGATCCACAGGGCGCTGAATCTGAAAGGTATAGGCCCCAGATCCTTGGGGGTCAACAATTCAAGGCTGATGGGCTTGTGGTCTGATATGCTGCTGTGAAGGATATGCGATCTGGCTTCTAAACCAAGAAGTAGAAAGGAACTTTGCACAAGAATTTGTCCAGTCTTGCCGATATGTGGTACGGGCCAACCCTCTTGTTTGACCACATATACTTGCCAATAGCCGGCTTAATATCTATCAAATCCCAATCTTGCATGAGATCTTCCACTGATTCTCTTGCCGGATCTCTAACAATACTACCTCCTCTTTTTTCTGACGAGAGGAGGGTGAGGTTCAGGTCTCCGGTTATGATTATGTTCTCCAAGTTTTCTAGATCTGCCAAGTTTTTGATGGAGTCCCAACATAATTTTTTTTCACCTGCATTGTTAGGAGCATATACATTGACCAGACATGTAGTTTCCTTAGATTCTAGATGCTGTAATTTTAACAAAATCCAATGGGTATTCAGGGACTCAGAGATTAGAGAGAACTTATTTGGATTCCAGAGCGACCCAAGTCCTCCCGATGCTCCACAGGCAGAGGTTGCTTGTGCTCCGTCTTTTTTCCAAAATTTTCTACTTGCTTGGAGGAACACTGAGTCCTCCAATTTAGTCTCCTGGATGAGAAGAATGTCCGGGGCTTCCAGTCTTATTAGAATATTCACAGCTTCTTCCTTGGCTTTGGAGCCCATTCCCCTACAATTCCAGGAGACAATCTTCATCATTTACTTTCGCTGTGGTGAGCTCCTTTGGAGCTCTCGGTTTGGATCCTCTTCATCTTCGGGGTTTTAGCTAGGAGTTTCTCTAGCGTTGGCTGGCTGCCCTGAAGCTTGTCTTTATATGTCTCTTGATCTCTTTTTCCTTTGATGACATCCTTCCTCTTGTAGATCTTCTTGGGGTAGATTGTGATTCCCCTATTTCCCCTTCTTCCTCCGATTCCTCGGAATCTTGAGTTTCCTCTTCTTCTGACATCTTCCCTTTGGATCTCTCTGGTACACTTATGGATTTAGTCGGAGAGACTGCTTTCAGAATTTCTGTCTCTTGCATATTCATGGTTTCAGATCCAAGGATCTCAAATTTGTTCCCTTGGCTTTCCAAGGGTGGATTCTGAGCAGATCCCGCTTGGGGTACTCTGGCATTAGTATTTGCATTCTTCCTGAGTGAAGTTTTGGATCTTTTTGCCTGATTCCATCCTTCATCCTTCCCTTTTTCTTCTACCCCTTTGGTTGGGCAATCTCTGGCGAAGTGACCGTAGACTTGGCACTTCCGGCATTTGAACAACAGCTGCTCATAGTCCAATTTCTGAACATGCGTCCACAGACCTACCCTTATTTTGATGGCCTCTGGTAATCCGACCTCCAGATCTACCTCCACACAAATTCTGGCGCAGTGGTACTGATATTTGCTGTTAGCCTTGTCTATGAACTTCCCAAGAGCATTTCCGATATGCTTCAAAGAGTCCCAATTCCAACAGTGAATGGGAAGATTTGGGAGGCTTAACCACACCAGGACCGCAGAAGGCACATCCACCGTCGAATCGAAGTCTGGCGTCCCTTTGTTTAAATATAGCCCTTGAAGGGCCATGAAGTAGGGGCCATTTCAAAAGATGAGATCCTTATCCTCTTTGTCAGTAAATTCGAATACGAAATATCCTCTTCCGACGAAGTAAGAGGTTACCTTATTCTTGATCAGAGGAGCCCAGTTCCTAGCAACCCAATTCTCTGTTGATTTCGGGGAAGGCCAGAGACCTGTAAACTGACCGACCAGAGCCCGATCTGCCAGAGATAATGCTACTTGAATCGGACCTTCAGGAGGGAGGGCGATCTCGGGATATCTTCTAGATTTTTCACGAACTTGGCAGCGTCCACGACTCTCTTCTTGGGCAAAGAGGCCAGCAAGGATCTGAAAGCTTCAGCGGCGGAAGGCGGAGAAGGGGAGGAAGACCCCTGGGGGGGAGCTAGCTCCTCCATGGAGAGCCAGCAGATCAAACCCTAGCCAACCACAGCTAGAAGCAGGAGCCCTCTGCGGATCCGTCCGCAGGGATCGGAATAGGCAAAGAGCGGACGCACGAGCAGTTTTCAAGTTTCGCGGGTTGCGGAACTTGCAGGATGCAGAGCGGGAGCCGAGCACGCGCAGTGAAATCCAATTCTTTAAATTATCAAGTCAAATTATTCTCAAAAAAGATTGGATGTTTAAACTTCATCTATTTTATGTATTTTTCAATACAAGGACCATCATTCTTCCTATGAAATGCATCTCACTTGCCATAACCCAAAAACTAGAACTAGAAGAGACCATCTATTTAAGTATAGTTCCTCATATCCCTCATCTGGCAATGCCTTTATCTCTTCATAGTTAATTACATTCCCCCATATGCCAAGTTCATCCTTTAAATTATCAAGTCAATTTATTCTCCAAAATATTAGATCGTTAAACTTCATCCATTTTATGTATTCTTCAATACTAGGACCATCATCCTTTCCTGTAAAATGCATCTCACTTGCCATAACCCAAAAATAGAACTAGGATTTCAAAGAGAATCACTTTGCTTTGTAATGAAGCTCCTACATGTAATTATGGTTTTAGGCCAAAAATGTAAAATGAACATAACTTCATTTACACTTATATGATAGGCTATTATAACATCGATTATGAAATGCCACAACTTCTTTGCATCTTTTCACACTAGTTTGACTGAAATCTATGCTCTCTATCAAAAGAATCCAATCTACAAAATTCATTGCCATCACTAGGAAAACCCCTAAAATTATGTTGATTTTAAATTACCAATAGCTTCACTTTAGTGCTTCATTTTTTTTCTGAGAGGAATTTATCCCTTAGATTGGTTTCTTCAAATTTTATATTGAAAGTTTTAGAAATTGATCTAAATTCTGCTGGCAAAATTCAAGGTCATCATCGGAAAGAAACCATGAAAAAATGCCAATTTTAAATCATTAATAACTTCACTTCCCAGACTCCATTTTGGATGATATATATTTTTTTAATTGGGTGTGCTTTTTAGAGGAATTCAGTCATTGGATTCAATTCTTTAAATTTTGGGAAAATTTTCAAAACAAAAAAAAAAAGCTACCATCCTCTTTTTCCCATCAAAAATTAGCAAAAACTAAACAAAAAATAAAATAAAAAAATCCCACTTCATGCCCAAGATACCACTTGTAGTAAAATTTCAAAGATATAAGAGAAAATCCACCATGAAAATTCCCATTATAAATCCTTAAACACCAAAGATATCCAAGACATTCACCATGACTAACACAAGAATATAGACAAAAGAGCTCTTGAGGTATGTTAACACCATCAAATACCCCTTAGGGAGACAATCACTTCAAAAGTCATCCTCACTACAAGACTATACAATTTAACACACGTCCAATACAATGATACTCATGTATTTTACTCTCATGAGTATTCCTAGGTATCTTACACCAAATACCCCTTATTATTATATTATTATATGCAAGATGCATTGTACAATTTAGTTGGGGCTTGAGATATGCAACAAATAAACAACCCAAAGATGTTAGAATCAAGCTCATGTATCAAGGCAATAAATGAGAAGTTGAAACAAAATGGTGAAATCCCCCTTCGGTTATCCAAGATTAGCACTAAAATTCACCAGAAAAATCTCCAAACAAATGATATGCAATTAAAAGCAATTTAGGGATGAATTTCACCACTAGTGATGCAAGATAAACTTGTAGAAATATTTTCATTAATGTAATAGAAGCAATGTTTCATTATAAATGAACTTTTAAGCACAAAACCTAGTTCTATGGTTTCCTCAAATCTAATATTTATTTCTCTTATGCAAATTCCATATTTGAGAGAACCTTAATCCAACCTTGCAAGCACCAAAATATTGGGCCAATTTCTCTCTTTAGGGTATAGAGATAAGAAATGAAGCACAAACCCTTGAAAATCTAGTCTAGCAAATGAAATATACCATGAAATTTACACTAGACTAAGAAAGAAATCTAAATCATGATTTTCTTGATTCTTTTGTTACATTTCTTTCGAAAATAAAATAAAATATTTTGGATTTTAGTATTTTGATTGATTGTTGTGAGAAGATAAGTGCCTTGTTCGAGTCAAGAAGTATGCCCCTCTTCAAAATTTGGCCTATTATCTAAATGGATTAGGGCTAAGAGACAAAAACACTGGGATAAATTAGTCTTCTATCTAATCAAGATAAGGCATAAGAAAAGGATTTTGGATTTTAGTGTCTTGGTTGGATTTTGGGAGAAGACGAGTGCCTTGTTCCAACAAGAGTTTACAAAATCAAGAAGTATGCCCCTCTTCAAATTTGGTCTATCTTATCTTAATGGACTAGAGATAGGAAACTAGAACCCTAGGGTAAATTAGTTTCCTATCTAATCAAGATAAGGTATGTAGACCAAAGCCCTATTAGAATGGGTTCCCAAAGGAAGCATATAATAGCAACATCGTCGTTTGAAGAAGCATGTTTTCAAATCCCCTCTCTATAACAGATTCTAGTACGATCAATTATGAGAGCAAAGATCCCTTCACTAACAAGCTCAATTAGAGTTTCATAAAAATACTAAATGCCCTTGCAAGGGATCCAAAGGAAAAGTGAAGCAACAAATTGAGCAAATACCAAACTAACAAAGGAAGAAGGAAAGGATTTACCCTATGATGTCTTCCCTCCAACCGATAAGCTTACCTTTCAAATGGACCGATCTTGAAAGCTTGAATAGTCTTATGCAAACACAACAAAAGCTTTAATGCACCAAAATAGTCCAAGAGAGAAGAGATCCAAGAATTGATGACGCCACACCAATAGGTAGATACTTGAAAAAATTGTATTCTCAAAGTAGTAGCCAACAACAACAACAAATTGGAATGAAAAGAAGAGCCTCTATTTATAGCAAAGGCTTCGTCATCTTTCTCATCCAATATCATTTTCTATCTCCTTAGATGTAGTATAGGGGAACTACAAAAATGGCTTGTCTTCAAACGAACCAAAGAGACCAACATAATTACCTGAGAGAGGAGGTCATTTAACAATAGAGGTCAAACTAGGGTCCAAAGAGGCTCAACATCTCTCCCAAATGCAAGGGGAGGCCCTCAAAACATGATAAGATGCTCCTACAACAAAGACACCAACGTCTAGCCTCAAGAAGTGGAACGATCACACTTGTGGGGTGAAAGCAGCCCAAAAGAGAGGGTCAACACATGAGAGATATCCAAGGTGGATGATCATCCTCAAATCATGCAAGCAACCTTTAAAATCCATGGAAGTGCCAAATGAGTTATCGAATGGCTAGTAGAATGGTCCTACAGGGAAGTCAACCCTCAAACCAAGTGCAAAATGCCTCTAAATGAATGAAGAGAGCATTGAATGTCCGACAATATTATTGCTAGAAGTGCCTCACAAACATGGGATCTCTACCCTAATGATGTGGTGGGGAGTCCATGGAGATTATAGACATGCTTAAAGAATAAACTGACAACCTCAAAGACTATAAACATGGTAATCAAGAGAATAAGATGAGCATACTCAGTTAAGCAATCAATTACCATAAAGATAGCATCCTCACCTTTAGAGAGTAGAGAAATGCATGGATAACTCTCTTTCTACCTTTGGTTGCAAAATATTGGAATAAGGCGTTGTTTCCACCTCACTTTGCTAACAAGTGTCACATTTTGCCACAAATGTTCAATATAAAACTTTATTTTTGGTCAATAAAGAGTAGAAATTTCTATAGGTTTCGTGAAATACCACATGTCTAACAAAGCCAAATGCATGCTCATGCTAAAGACCATATTTGATAAGAGAAGCATGTTGCAAATATGCATCATTTTGATAAGGATGGTAGCCTAAGGTTTGTCCTTCATGCTATCGATAATGTCATGTTGAAGGCAAACTATAGGAGAATCTCCTATATATTCTACGAGGATCTCTTCGGCAAACTATAGGAGAATCTCCTATGTATTCTACGAGGATCTCTTATGCATGCTCATGCTAAAGACCATATTTGATGAGAGGATAGTCATGTTGCAAATATACATCATTTTAATAAGGATGGCGTTGTTCCTAATTAGCCTAAGGTTGGCCCTTCTTGCTATTAATAATATCATGTTGAAGGCAAAATGTAGGAGAATCTCGTATGTAGTCTAAGAGAAGCTCTTATTTGCATGCAAGGTAGTTATGAAAGTGGAGTTAAAGGTGGGTGGATCGTCCTACTGAGATAAAACTTGTACAACAATATTATCCTTACCCTTAATGTAGATAATCTCAAAGTCATAGACTTGGAGGCAAGTAATTCACTAATGTTACTCTTCCAAGTGCTTCAAGCTAAGGTGATTAGTTTTACTGAAGAACTTATTATTTGAATAATTGATATCACTTGGCCACTACATGAAATATGGCCAATATTTCTTTATTTTGTGGGGACAAGCACCTTTTTATCATTCAACTTTAGGCTTTCTAAGGCAATGGGTCTAACATCCTATAAATGTATTGCACCAAGTCCAAACCCAATAGAATTACACTCAATGGTGATGGGCAAAGTGAAATCAAGGGTAGTAAGCATCGATGTTGAAATAATGGCTTCCTTTGGTCTTTCATAATTTTCCTTAATAGACCAATGAAAGGCATCCTTCTTTGTTAAATCAACAAGAGAATGATCAATAGCAAAGTGATTGCAAACAAATCTACAATGGAGCACTATTACGCCCAAAAATACTCTAAGATTCTTGAGGGTTATATGCATTCACCACTCTTGAATACATCAAACATTTGTAGGAAACAACATCCATAGATAATATGGCCAAGATATTTCAAGGAAGTCTTTGCAAATTCACACTTGGCTTCTTTTGCATAAAAATTATGTTGTGCTAAAATATCTAATACGAGATCTAAATGCTCCGGATGATATGTGAATGTCCTACTACATCTGAATATATCATAAAAGAAAACTAGGAAAGACATGAACAAATACTCACCAAACAACTTGTTCATTAAGTCCTAATATGTAGCAAAAGCATTGGATAGCCAAATGGCATACTTGAAATTGGAAGTGGTGCATAGCTTATGTTGTGATAAGAATCTAACACAAGATCGAAATGCTCTAGATGCTTTGTGAATGCCTTGTTATATATGAGTATATCATAAACGAAAACTAGGAAAAACATGCAAAGATACTTACCAAACACCTTGTTCATTATGTCCCTAAATGTAGCAAGAACATTACCAGTCAAATTGCATCACTTGAAATTGGAAGGGGCCTTAATGAGTTTTGAATGCAGTCTTCTCTTGGACATAGAGCCATCTAAACAAAGGCCAATCTCAGAAAGAACTTGACACCAAGTAGCACGTCCATCAAATCGTCAATATGAGGCATGGGAATCTCACTCTTGAAAGAGATCCAATACTCTATAACCAATACATATGAAGTAAGAACAAGAATTTTTCCTTGCTAGTATAACTACGGTAGCATCAAGATTCTTGAAAAGAGTCATGGTCCTAACTCCCAAAAGCTCCTTTACAAACCTTTCAATCTCAAACATTTAAAAATGGCCATATCAATCAATGTGAACAATTTTGGAAGTTGGAACCTTTAGTGCGATCCAACTCAATAACATGTTCCAGAGGCATCTCTTAAAAGACCACCTTATACTTTTGGAGTACAAGTGAAGAGGCCCGACATATCAATTTGTTGATAAAGAGTTGTCTCCACACAATACAAGCAAACCATGAAGCCAAAGTGGCCCTTCAACGTGTTTCAAGTCCATGGTCTAGATGTTTTTGAGCCCCAATCCTTTGAAAGTGACCTCATAGCTATCTTATTGGAAAAAGAGGATTTTTCCCAGTGATTAGTAGAATACGTCCCTATGGAAATAACCCATTGGATACCCAAAACAATATCTACTCCCCACTATAGGTGACATAGAAGTTGTCCTTGAGGCTAAAGTCTTCCACAGTAAGTTCAAATTTGTGCACCGTGCTTTCAGAATGGGTATGTTAATGGCATGGGACATTCTTATTAAGAATGTTTTGTGTACTACTAGGATCAACCATAACAAGGACCTTTTTATTTTTTATATGGTCATTATCTAGTTCCTCAAGAAAATTATCCGTTTTAGGTTCATATTCAAATTTGGAGTGATGTAGATCTTTTCAACCATAAAAAGTTTTCAAGTATTGCAATCATGACCCTTAAGCAAGGGTTGAGAGCATTTATGATAGAGATTGAATGCGAAGGAATCAAGATTTTGGGTGGACTGACAGCAAGGTACTTTATTTTGTGTCATTGCAAACTTTCCCTTTTCCTTAGCCCTCCATCATATGTATAATCCCTTGTGCTAGAGCATTTACGATAGAGATTGAATAGCAAGGAATCAAGATTGTGGGTGGACTAATGGCTAGGGGCTTTAATTTCTGGTATTTCAAACTCTACTTTTTCCTCTGTCCTCCATCATATGTATAATTCCTTGTGCTATAGCAAAGTATTTCCCTCTTCATAGCTTCAACATGACTCCCAACTTTTCTACTAGCAACAGCTTTTTCAAAAGAGTTAAGCAATAGCTTTTTCAAATGAGTCAAGTTCAACCGTTTTTATGTTAGTTTGTATTTTTGTCTACAAATTTGAAATATAGATGTTTCATAGTGGATACATAAAGAATCTGGTCTTCGACTCAAAGTCTTGTGACTTCTCAGTGGATTCTTCAACAATGAAGCCCTTCTAGAATAAGTGTATGAGTGACATCACAAGGCTCATCCCAATCACAATTTGCTCTCTTTGTTAAAGCATTTGTAAAATCACTTAAATTCCCTCAAGGTTTTTCGCAATCCATCTCTTCCACTAGGAATGGATTGCCCATCCGAACTTTTGTTGTGCCATATTGTTAAACCCCAATTTGCATCCACAATTGGAAGGTGGTTAAGTTCTAGCCTGATTTCATCATGTTGTTCCATCTACAAGTATCTCTAGGTTTTACATTGATCAAAACCTGCTACACAATCAGTGCATCAGATTATGGGAACTTGCTATTTTTAGCAATTCTCGTACTTTATAGGATCCAAAGTTCCAAGGCCCACATTTCAGAGTGAGTTGTGTATTCTTGGTCCTCATGAGCTTATGATCCCATCAAGGTTCACTCCGACAACGTGCACATTGTTTCATGCAAATGTTATTTTAGTAGTTAAGGTTTTGGGGGTTGCATGTCAAATCATAGCACATATTTGGGTCCCTTATGGGAAGACAAGTTTAATGAAGCTATTTTACCAGTAACCAAATGCAACATTGCTACTTTTAGCAGTGTCTATTTTTAGACGTGCTATATTTGGAAGGTGTCCTTATAGTAGTTCTCTTCATATTTTAATTTCCATATGTTTTAAGAATCAGATTACTATCTTTGGCACTTATAGTTATCTTTAGCAGGTCTAATTTTTAGCAAGTACAGGTAGTAGTGTCAAGGTTCCAGTAGTCAGTCCTGGACTTGTAGTTGAGTTCTATTTTGGATAGAGGATAGGCATTTCTCATCATCAATGGGTATCAGTTTCATCACATATGGACAATAGAGATGTTGGATTGCTCATGAGACAGGATTGACTCATAACACAGCACTCATGGCACCACCCACAAGAAGGCGGATTGATCTTCAAGTGTTTTTGGAAAATTCAAGTTGATTAGATAGAGATGCATGCATGCGACTTATGTTATAGGAAAATCAAAATTAGAAATCATTAAGAGTATGTGATGTCCCTTTTGAAATGAAGACCAGAATGACTTAGTGGCATATGTAATTCCCATAGGCCATAGTTTAATATATAAGGGGATTATTATTTAATGTTACTTAGGGGGGGAAGTCATTTTATAAAGTAACATTAGATAATTAAAAACTAAAAGGTGGTTTTTCCCTCTTGATGGTTTTAAGACCTTTTTTCTCTAATTGGTTTTGATGGTGAAAGACTCCACCCTACCCAATTCTTTACTCCACTTGGCATAATTTCTGAGGCATCTTTCATCTATCTGTGGCAACAAAGGTTCTGTGGAGAAATTTGTGGCATTATCCGAGCAGCAAGGGACTCTTTGTAGGTATGTTTGTGGCAGTGAGGGTTCCAGGGCTCTATCTGACAGAAAACCACACATGAGACAGTTCTTGAAGGCAGCGGCCTATCTCAGGGAGGAGTTTCCGTGGCAGCGTAGGCTCCTGAGAGATTACCCTGGGCAGCGAAGGCTTGAAACTTGAAAATCTCTGATCCGACATAGTGAGAACCCTACTGTGGCTACACGCCATTTCTGTAGCATTTTTATGGCTGCGGCCCCTATTTAAGGTCTTGCCTGGGCAGCAAAGTGAAGTCTGTAACAGTGAGGGTCTGGAGAAATCAAATCATCCCCCTGTGCCATTATTTGAGACTAACTGTGGCAGCGCAGAAGCCTGAGACAAAATTAAGGGGACTATCAATCTAAGAAGTCTTCTTTGAGACAGTAAGGTCCCACTGAAGCTTTGTCATCAGCCACAGATTACCCCTGCGGTTTTACTTATAGCAGCAGATCCCTTTGAAGATTAAATCGGGCAATGAAACTTTGCTAAGGGATCAATTGCGGCAGCAGATCCCTTCTGAGGGTCAACTGTGACAGAGAATCCTTGCTGGAAGGTCAATTGAGGCAGCAAATACATCTGACTATCAATTGTGGCAGCGAAATCCCTTCTGAAGACTGGTCTGGGACAGCAAGGCCTATTAGTAGTCAGGACAGCAACACGGTCTGTTAGGGCTCTCTGATGATAACAAGGAAGCAGTCAGAGGTGGCAGAGCTGTGAAGGCAAATTGAGTAGCAACAGAAAGATCTTGTAAGCTGGTTAGTTGTGTTGCTGATAGGGTAATTGATATTGTAATCTTTGTAAAAGAGTGCTACTGTTTCTAAATTGTTGAACACTGTACCTGCTGGTGTAACAGCCCTAGGAGTGAGACTGTGAAATTGTAACTGGCTGTGTACTGTCAGCATTGTTGTAAAATCATCTACTTGTTTACATTGTTGTGCATTCAATGTCATCTCTGTTGAATTGAAAAGGGTTATTGTGAGACTGGTACAAATTTGTCATGTGCTCTTGCCAACCCTAAGGGCAATTTTACCCTAAGGGATATTACAGAGTGATTTTGCATGCATGTTTGAAGGGATGGAATTTGCCAAAGGCCTGCTTAGGGAGTGCACCTTGCTTAGAAAGATTTATGCTAATCTTTGCCACTACCTTCAAAGATGAGCACCTTAAAGTTTTTTACTTCTACTAAAAACAAGTGGGGAGGTTATTTAGATTTGGTGAACTCTGGGTGTCAGTACATGCATGTACCACAACAGGTACATCTGAAAACTGTGCTCTGGTGACATTACCAACACAGATTTCATGATCATAATTAGTAATCAGTTTTATTTTGGGAAGACGAGCGCTCAGATCAGCCTGTTGACAGCAGGTTTTGATTACAGTTTGAAAAGAACTGCAGAATTTGTGAAGGAAGTGTCTGTTTTTGTAAACATTCATGCATGAACAGCTATATTCTCATCAAAGGAGAGCCCTAATGGACTATTTTCAGCAAGGTATGGATGAACCACAATACTCAAGGTGAGTTCTGGGCAAATATTCCGATTTCAGCAAGCCACTGTGTAAGAGGGCAAGTGGTTAATCCATTGTAAATTAATGTTCTTGGGTGCTTCTGGGTGTTTAAACTTTAAAGGGCAGCATAGTGTGTTTGTTTGGGCCTGATCTATATGCAGATTTAATAATTAACAAACACCAATGATATATCCTAAGGGCACCCCTCTGAGATTGGAAGAGCATGAGTCCAAACTGAATCCGTATTTGCTTTGTGTTCCTAGTGATCTTGGAGGAGTATTACCCTTTATTCCAAAAAGGTTTAGCCCTCCTCAGACTCCAGAGCCCTCATAATATGGAAAAAAAACTCTAGAACAGGTTCCATGGGAACTTTGCCCAAGGCTAGGAGCTACATCATCTCTCTTATTTCTTCTATAAAAATCTTGAACCTTTCTTGCAACATTGCTGTATCCACATACTGAGATTTCCCCTTTGTCAATTTTCCATTCTCATTTTTGTTGTAAGAAAAAAAGGGGATACTGAGCAAGAGAGAAAATTAAATGATTTTTTATGCCAACTTGCAGTTTTTTTGTAACTAAATGGAGTTACTCTTGCAACAGAGATGAAAAGTAATAACAGGAACCAAAAAAAAGGCAATTAAACAATGGAGGCACATGCACACCCAGGGATAGGCTGCACCTATAAATCTGACCAACGGAGGAACAAGTCTCCAATAAACACCAGTTACTAGTTGATTGTATTTATAAAATGATATCAGATATATAATGAAGGGGGAACACCTAGTTATAGCAATAATGATGCAAAAACTCTAACAATGCCATAACTTTAAGCTTTAAGCCACTAATAAAGTGATTAGGCCCTTATTATATATAAAAGTGGTCTTTCTAAAAATAACCTTACTACAAAATCATGACCACTGACAAAATAGCTCATGTACAGTGTCTAATACCTACTAGAGATATTGCGGTTAGGTACAGAAAAGTATGTTAAAGCAGACATCAGGTTGTGCAAAAATTAACTTAGAAGATACAAGGAATGAAATAGCAGAGGTACAAAGTTGCAAAGTTGCAAAGTTGTGGGATGTTGAAAATTGAAAGTCACAATAAAAAGAAAAACATGTTCAAGAAAAATGTAGAATAGTTCCATTATTCTAATGGACATAGCTAGAAACAATCTAAAAGACACTGACAATGGCCTTAAAAGGTCTTCCTAGGATTTCATGTCAATAGAAACTTACATCTTCAACTGCAATACCAAAGTGACCAAAACCAGTCCCCAATTTGTAAGAGTCTACTCCATAATCTGCCAAAAAGCAACATAAGAGTGAATCACAGGATCACATTCATGTAGATATGATTGAGATGAGCCATTTAAAAAATTTATTTAATCCCATCTAAGGATTCAGAGTATTAAAATGCAACACAAATTTACAGAATCAAATTACATGTGTATTCAAGTAACTGATCTTAAAAATTACTAGAAATTGCAGGTTTTGATTATATCTTTTACAAGCATAAGGATAAGAATACTAAAATAAAACACATAGATCCTGAGAATACTAGAAAATTCAGATATTGAATATGTGATATATCACAACACTGCAAACTCACTGTATGTAAGCTCCACCACAAAATTAGTCTCCTCTGGACCAAATCCTAGGAAGGCATTTGTGTATCTTTCTTCAGGAATGTCTCGCCTTCGAAGAAGCTTCATTCCCAAGCATTCAGTATAAAATCTGCAATTATATGGAATATCAAATCAAGCATCCAAGCAAATTAGGTAATGTCAGGAAAGTGAACTATATTGGGATATATCATATAACTGCATACTTTATAGTTTTGTCTAAATCCCCAACGCGATAGACAACATGCAGTAGCCTGCGTTTATCCTTTTTAGACCACTCTTGAAGACTTTCCTCACTAACCGCGGCATCTGCTTGTGCCATATTTCCTTCAGCCCTCACATTATTTGATGTTTTGACTCCAAAGAATCTTGCCTGCTGAAAACCTGAAAAGTAAACAGGTCATAAGAAACAAGCATATACCTTTGTCTCCAATGGAAATCTGTAGCAACAAATTCAATAGCCAAGCATGTTTGAAAAGGAGTGAAAGACAAAAAACAATCAAAAAAGTGGAAAGAGCATTTCCCCAATGTGATGCTAGAAATCTGATTCAATTTATCAATGTATTCAGCTGATGTTTTTCAAATTGTTAAATGACATCAAGAATGAAGTTCCTGGTTATATTCACTCACACCTTTTTATGTCTGAACTTGCTACATAACTAATCACACCTATTAATAAATAAGGAATCACAACTGTTCGTTATGACTCGTCACTTCACAAGTTTAAATATTCCTAAAGAGCAGCAGGAGTGGGTGGGAGTGTTCATGATCCTGGAGAAACTCCAATAATTTCTTATGCATGCAATCTAGGAAACATCTCAAACAATTTGGCTGAAACATATGCTCTATGGTGTTGTCTGTATATCACTAAGGAGACAGGTATTAGAACTTTATCAATCTTTGGGGACTCCATGATATCATCAAAGCAATAATCAAAGTGTGAAAACATTACCTCTATAATCCTACCCACAGGATCAAAGTGTTAAAACATTATCTCTAGAATCAAGCAATAAGTGAATTCCTTTGTTAAAGTCTTATTTTTCCATGTAAACAAAGATTTATATGAGAGGGCAGATCAATGGGCCAAACGAGCAACTGTGTTCAGCATTGGCACCCTGGTAAAAAATGGGGTTCATGACTCTAGGGTCATTCCCTAACTTTATGTTTAACGAAGTTTTAATGCACATTAAGACCAGAATGAAACAACTATTAATTACAAGTTGGCAACGCCTTGCTAAGGGCGACCCAAGCATGCAAACAAACCTCAATTCATTTCAAATGAATGCAGTTCTGTGTATTGGTACATTCGAGTGCCGGGGTACAATTTCATGCCAGCATCATGTGCTAGGTATTCTAATAAGTTGTTTTGGTAGCCTCTGGATTGGTTCTCTTAGCCTTCTGTGTGTGAGAGAAGTTCAATGTCTCAAAGGGAAACGCATGTCTGAAACAGGAAGATGCTGGAAACTTGAACCCCCAAAAATCATGAAACAAGGAAACGTAAAATCAAGAAATAAGAAAACGTGATATATATATATATATATATACCAGGAAATTATACTGAAACTTTAATAAAGCATTTACGTTTTATGTTTTAACATTATAAGTTAGAATACAAATACAAATTCATGAATAAATGAGCAAATACCATGGCCCAAGGCCCAAGAAAATCATGCTACAACAAATACCTATGTTATCGGATCCGGCAGGCAGAGGGCCAAGATCCACAGATCCATGGATCTGATTCGGATCCGGATCCGGATCCGCCTGGAAAAGTGTGAAATACAGCATGGTGGTGGTTCTTCACTTTTACGGAAACAGAAATCTTCTCCCGAAACGGATCCCAAGATTGTATGCTGGAACCACCAGAATGAAACAGAAAAAAACACTCTAGGATTGACTTGCAGTTTTAACTTTTAGGTTAAACAGTTTAAAGTAGGCCCCTCTTCGTTGTCGGCAGCACCATTATTTATAAGTCTCGAACAGAGCAGCCGCAAAACCACACGGCAGAGAGCGAAAAGTTAAAACAGTCGAATGTTATTATATTTCATTGTTCTTTGAATCTGACCATTCCAAACACTGTGACCGCAGACAGCCGCAGGGATTATATATTGTTCATCGACCATTCGGCAGTGGGTAGACAGCGAAAACAGTTTCTTCGACCATTCCAAACATCGCAGACAGCTGCAGCGATTGTTCTTCGACCATTCGGCACAGCAGACAACGACTATTCCATTTAGCAGTGGGCACAAGCTTGTCGGCAGACAGCTATTGTCGGAACCCACCAAGCAACTCAGACGGCTAGCCAGGTAAAAATAAAATCACGATATGCATATGGTTGAGCAAATCCCGATTTGCATTATTAATATTTTATTATTTAGTTGGCTATTGGTGCAATGATAGTTATAAGGGTCATTTTATAAGTTATATACTGTATATATTATATAATTTAAATATTATTATAAATATAATTAATTATATAATGATTTATTATAAATATAATTGTCATTTATTAATTTATATTGGTAGTATTTAAATTTTAATATTCAACCATTCAGATTTAATAGTTTATTATGATGTATTTTAATGTGTATTTAGATTTATATTTATTTTATTATGAAGTGTTAGAAAATTTCAAAATTATTTGTTAAATTTTAATGTATTTCATTTTTTTATTTTTATCATTATGTATTTTAATTTTTAATTGTATATTGATAATATATTATAATTTGAATTTTATATGCAGTTAGGCAACCTATAGTCCATAGACCATTATCTTTATGGAACCATCACAACATGAGCAGAGTGAAGGGGAAATCATCAAAACAACCCCAAAATCTCCTCTATGGCAATATGTGGAGATTATTGGGAAAAATCCCGGAGGTGGTTCATTTAAATGGAAATGCAATAAATGCCAAGATATCAAAAATGGTTCATATACTAGAGTGAATGCCCATCTCACTGGTCAAACTAACACAGAGGTGCAAGTATGCATTGGGCCAAAAGATGCAAATGGCAAACCTGGCAAAGGTTTGAGTTCTGGAAAAATGAAATCCTATGCATCTTTGCAAGAAGTTGCTGATAGGAAGCTTGCTAAGGGAACACACCCTGTGCAAAGCTCTACAACTAGGCCTCCATTGCCATCTAGGCCTGTTGCCACAACTAATAAAAGGCCCACTCTAGGCCCTCTTGAAGCAGCTTTCAATAATCAAGGTAGAGACATAGTCGATGAACATGTAGCTCGTTGCATCTATGCAAATGGGCTAGCATTCAATTTGGTGTGTTCCATCTATGCAAATGGGCTAGCATTCAATTTGGTGTGTTCCCCTTATTGGCAACAAATGATTAAGGTTGTTAATGAAGTGCCAAAAGGGTACAAAACCCTTGGATATAAAAAGGTCCGCACTACTTTGTTAGCATCAGAGAGACAATCCCTAGATAGATAGTTACATGCAATCTAGAATACATGGGCAGACACAGGTGCGTCCATCATTTCTAATGGATGGAGAGACCAAAGAAACCGTCCATTAATTAATGTTGTTGCAGTATGCCGCCAAGGGGCAATGTTTTTGAAGGTTGTTGATTGCAATGGAATAGAGAAAGATGCATCTTTCATATCCACAATTCTTATTGATGCAATAGAAAGTGTGGGGCGACATAATGTTGTCCAAGTCATTACGGACAACGCACAGGTTTGTAAAGCTACAGGTTTGATTGTGGAGGGTCGATATGATCACGTATTTTGGACTCCATGTGCAGTACATTCTTTGAACCTTATGCTTGCCACAATTGGTGAGATTGAATGGATTAATGAAATATATGCAACATCAAAAGAAATCCAAATGTTCATAACAAATCATTCAATGTCCCAAGCCATTTATCGGGGTTTTGCAAAGTTAGAGCTACTGAAGGTACTTTTAAGTTTTTTTTAATCGATATTATTTGTATTGGAAATTCTTATTTTTAATTACAAATTTATATATGGTTTCTCATTTGAGATTGACTTTTTGAAACTTGTAGGTTGTTAAACTCGTTTTGCCTCCCACAGTCTTGTCATAAAGAAACTTGTGGAGGTGAGACAAGCATTACAAGCAATGGTCATTGACCCTCTTTGAGAATCATGGAAGACTTCCACTTCTGATAGAGGGAAAAAAATCAAGTCCATCATTCTTGATGATGCGTGGTGGGACAAGGTCCAATACCTTCTACGGTTCACTGAACCAACTTTGACCTTGATCAAGGCATTTGATACAGATACACCTTGCTTGGGAGAAGTTTATGAAAACATTGATAGTATGTTGGAGAGGATAAGGGAAATTATCAGGGCAAGTGAAAATGACCCTTATGAAACATTCTATTATTTAGTGAAGAACATCGTTACAGAAAGGTGGAACAAAATGACCACACCATTACACCTTTTGGCATATGCATTGTACCCTAAATACTATCATTCTAAAATTTTGTCTTTACCTGGTAGAACAACACCAAACAAGGATTCTTAAGTGGTACAAGGATATAAGACAACTTTGAGGAAAATTTATAGAGTTATGGGAGTTGCAATAGAAGTCCGCCAAGAATTTGGAGGGTTTGTACAGTCTACTGGTAGCTTTTCAGATCCAGTAGCTATGGATGATCGAGGGCATGTTGATCCTATAAATCGGTAGGGCTTCCATGGTGGGGATAGCATTCAACTCTCTACTCTAGCCACCAGGTTATTATCACAGGTTGCTAGTTCCTCATCAGCTGAGAGGAATTGGAGTACATATGACTTCATCCATTCAGTGAAGCGAAACAGGCTGGGAGCGGCAAAGGCTTAGGATCTTGTTTATGTTCATTCCAACCTCCGCCTTCTATCACATGTTGCACCGGAGTATAAAAAAGGTCCGCGTAGGAGGTGGGATGTGGAGCCTGAGATCTTTGACTTGAACCTGACATTGAATGCCATGACTCACCTCAACCTACTTAAGGATAATGTTCCACAACCAATCCCGCCTACTGATGCAACTTCCTACATTCCAGGACCCCCATTATCTATTCATGATGTAGAGTTGCAATATGCAGAAGATATAGATCCATTTGAGGATATGTAAATGTATTTACTATTATCATCTATGATATTATGATCCTTTTTGTTACTTTGTATGAGGGAGGATGCATCATTTCAGTGTTTCAATCTTCATATTTACCATTCAGTTTTCTAAAAGGGTTCGATGGTTTCATGGAGTATTTGATTTTTTAGCTCTAAAGTATTTTTTTTAAATTTTAAAAATATTAATATATTTTTTTTTGTGTACATGACATATCCTTGCTGTATCCGTATCTTGGATTTTCAAAAAAAATAGCGGATCCAGATCCAGATCCATATCTGTATCTGTATCCGAATCCTGGTTACATAGCTTGGATCTATGCAGTCACTCAGCTCCTCATGCAAGTTTTCTAACTAAAGTAAACCGATAGCCAAACTAACAAGACACTTGGACACTGAACTAAACTGGAACTTTCTAAACCTTGAACAGCAGCAAACTGAAAATGAAACTAGGATTGACACATGCTTGTATGCACCCTCCACTCCCCTGTATAATTGCAACTTCCTCATATTCTGCTGCATCCGACAACCCAAGCTAAACAGGTAATAATTCTAACATGAACAATATGGAGAAACTTTCAGTTAAGTACTTGAAGAAATTATCTTAGATAAAAGGCTAGAAACTGAGGATAACTCATGAATACAGGAACTTCTACCTAGACATACAACACTTCTGTTATGTGAAGAAAAATCATTTATAAATGAGCTCTTTTGCTTATAAGCTAATTATTTTGTAATCTAAGGTCATGAACTTATGATCCTGGGCTATTACAATATCCCATTATAATATTTGTACATGGCCACTTATGTGAAAATAAGGCCTGAAAGGTAATTAGAGTGACAAGAATGAGGGCCTAATTAACCCTTAATGGGAACTTGGGTTTCAAGTTAAAGTTGTACTCCCTATATTTGCAAGTTTGCATAAAAATAGGTTCCATATTTCTGTATCAATCAATCAAGATATGAATCAAATCTACTCCTTTTCCATAACCAAGATCTTTTGGAAAAGTCTTCCCTCAATATTTAGGATCTGTACGTGAAATCCACTTGGATGTGCAAGTGCCCCCCCAACCCAATATTGTTATGTTTTTTAGCTCACTCTTCTTTATTTCAGTTCCTGCATTTGCAGTAGTAGTGTACCATTTTTTAAATTTGCACACATCCATGCTATAGTGAAACTCTTTAAGTCGTTGATATTTGTCAAAATTGACCCCACTTCTGCGAGAGATGTCTCAAAGTTTGTTCTTCTAATCAATAAACTATAAAAATGAATATGTGCAGCTGATTATGAAAATCTGCCCTTACAGAATCCAAGTGATGAATTTGTGTTCTGATTTTAAATCACAAATTTCAAACCGGTTATAACTTATAATATGTCAATACACAAAGAAGGTTATGTTAAAGCGAGGTTAAGTTGTACTTAATAAGGACATTTATACACTAAAAAATTAAAAATAGACCCTGCTCTGCAAATCAGCATTAACCTGGAAAAAAGCATGCAAAAATAGGCACATGCACATACACACACTCAAATACAAGAAACTACGCTAAACTACATTCAAACTGGGCTTGCGGCAATAGATAACTTTGATATTTAGTACACAAGTATAGAACATCTAATGTGACGTAACCTATTGGGAATCTAAAAGAACCTTGCACCTTTAAGCAAAGACATTTAGAAATTCAGAGAAGTACTGACCTGTCCTACAAAATCACTTAACGCAAAACCATCGTGCCTACAACAGCATAGGATTTTATATTCCAGACTCTAGTTCTCTAAAAACAAACACAGCCCTGATTCTCCTCTCTGTCTCATCGGATTTACATCAGCACTCTTTAAAGGTCTTCCATTTCCTCTTAAAAGATCATACTGTAAGCAAATTGAATTTTGGCTATAACTAGTATGCAACAAACCTTTATAGGAAACAGAGAGCTGCATCAAAATTCAACCACTATGGCCTCAAATGAGTTAAGCCCACATCAAAGCAAATTCCTGTAAAGATACATTGATTTGTTTGATAGACTAATCTTAATCAGAAAAGAATGTAAGAAATGACTCAGTTGTATAATTCAATGTCTGAGATCAAGTACTTTTTTTCGCCATAGTCTAACTGTTCTACGTTTTGGAGGTTTTCCAGGCATAATTTTCAGTCTAATTTGCCAAAGTGGGGAGGGAATTTGTTGGAATCACAAGTTTGAGCTGTCAACTCTGCACAATGCAAGTGCCCCACGTGTTTTTCAGGGCGCTGAAGCCACTTATGAATTCAAAAACACATTTTAAACAACAAAAAATCATGATGTGACCAAAAATTGTTTTGCCAAATTCCAACCAAAAACTCCAAAACATATAGTCAGACAATGCCTTTTTTTTCAACCATAGGACCATTTGCACCAGTAGATAAGAGATGCTCCACTGTGTTGAATTATAACAATATCAGTGCTGATTCATTTTAATTTTGAGCATCATTCTGTTAAGCATAAATTGAAAAGGTTGTAACTTTTTAACTAAAAAATACTTCTTACATGGCATTTTAAAGAACAACAAGACCTACTCAAGGTAATTCTCATGTTCTACTTGAAACTATTTTGTAACTTGTCATACCTTAATTTACTCAAGACATCAGACAGTTCAAAATAGCCCTGATTATTATAAATTTTAAAATCATGTTGCACAGATTTTAATAAAGTCTTTATTGGCTATATTTCTGTTTAGGTCTTTCTTAGGTAACAAATTGGCTTAGATTTGACTAAACATAGCGGCTTCTAAAGTAGTTCATTTGGTAATTTGAGAATTCAAAATTAATTAATATTCCAAAATGATTTTGAATTCAAGCTGGCCAAGCTCGGGACTCAAAGATAACTCCATGCTTATTGAGAACCCACATTCTTACTATGGCTTGGTTAACAACAGCCATTTACAAATTTGTCACATCAAAGTCTAACTGCTTACAATTTCACTCAAAACGAGAGATTTAAACTAACAAGTCAATTGGGTCCATGTTAAAATTGGCAACTAGCGCCAAATTCCACTTTGGGCAGCTTCTTTGGGAAAGATAATTGCAGCATTGTATTCCTCTTTTCGAGAAGACCAAAATCGATCTAAAGATTGTCAAATTTGGACAAGTAAAAGTGGGATTTTGACTTTATTCTCCCCCACAAAAATTATCAAGGTTGGCCTTATCTCTAAGTTGGCTCAATCAATAAGTCCAAAAGACACGTCTCTTCAACCCCATTGACTAGTATATATTGAGGTGTCCTCAACCTCATTTCACACATCCATATCCAACTATTCTCTCTGAAATAGCCGCAGAAGAAAAGGATCTCCAGAGAAGATTATTAGGGCATTCTTTTGGGCTGAATTCCTCAGGCAGTAGGCTGAGGTCAATATGGAGAAGATCTGGGTTATCTGTGGCCCGTTTATCATCTACTTCAGGACCAAGCTAGAGGCAGCTTGAGGCAAGGAGGACAAGAATCATCTTGGGTGCAGATTTGTTATGAAAAGGAGCCGCAGACCCAGGGCAGTCTGAGTGAAGGCTTATTTAGGGCTGCTTCTACAGTGATCAAGTGTGGCTTCCTTATCAGAACAGGCCGCTAGACAGAAGGTGAGTTTGCGGTTTATTTTCATGAGTTCTTATACTCTGAGTTGGGTCACAGGAAATGATACTACAGCAGTTGGTTGCAAGCACTTGGGAAGAATCCTAATAGCCTAATTTAAGTCTTCTTCCTCGGCCGCTGTCAAGGAGAGAAGGCCGCAGTAAAATCAAAAGGTCATTTTACTCTTGTTTGAAGACAGTTTCATTATTCTGTTGGTTCTGAGCAGCTGTAGTGTGCCTTGACAAGGAGCCTCAAGTCCTTGTTCATTGTTGGATGCCTGGAAGATGTCAGCTATGGGAGCAGCTCACTGAGAAGGATGATCAGTAACTTCTTGGAACCCTAACCATGCTGTAAGCTCTGCCGACTTAACAGAACAGAGTTTTCGCAAGACTATTTTGATTCATATTATTGTACACTCTCTCTCTCTGCTGATCATATGATAATAATAATAAGAAGAAGAATTGATCAAGGATTTTCCCCGTCTTGGGGCTTTCTCCTGGCTTGAGCCATATCATTGTGTTTTCTTGTCTTGGCTTGTCTTCTGAAATTACATTTAATGTTCTTTCTTTAGCTACTGTCATATGGTAATGGTTAAAGTGATTGCTTATGGTCAAATAGATTTGATAATGGGCTAATGAAGTAGCTAACTTATGCAAAGGACATGTTAATCCTAAATTTAACAGTCCAGCCCAAATGTTTCTATGATTGGGTGTTATACTCCCCCCCTAGGTTCTATTCTCAGAAGTGACATGGCAAAGCTTCAAGCTTTTACAGAATCCGGTTTAACCTGGGAACCATCCTCGGAATGAGAGGAAGTGCCTGGTGGGTTTTCCTAGGAAATGCATTATGCCAAAAAATTATTTAAAAAGAACAAGAGTTTTGCAATCATAAATCAGCTCTAACAGCCAGAATAGCCAGGGAAGAAGACCTTAGTAAAAACTCTAACTGTAATAAAAACTTGCAATGGCAATTAACGGACTGCTATCTTCTGCTACATATTTATTTTTGGTTTTGATCAGTATCCCATTAAGTTTAAACTGAAAAGGCTTTAATTTTTGCCAAAAATTTACTTCTATCGTACAATTTTAAAGTGCCACATAATCTAGTTGACACAACTTTCTCCTGTCCTATTTTAAACTAGCTTATAAACTTTTTATATCTTAATTTAACCCATCGTGTCAGAAAATCTTAATTTAACCCATCTTGTTAGAAAACAACATGTTACGCAGAATTATGTTGAGGCCTGTCTTAACTAACGAATAGGCTTCCATTTGATTAAATGTAACAACTTCTGAATTAGCTCATTGCGTACTTGAATAAATGAAAATTAAATCTGCCAAACGATTTTGAATTTTGAGCTGACCAATCTGGAGGCTCACAGATCTTATTAGGAACCCGCATTCTAACTAAGTTTTGGCCTGCCCCACCAGCTTACGATTTTGGCATCACTAAAGTCTAGCCGTTTACGATTTCACTAAAAACCAAAATATAAATTACAATCATCAATCACCTCTACTAGGCATTGCAAAGCAGACCTTAGTAAAAGTTAGAACTGTAATAAAAACTTGCAACAGCTATGGACAGATAGTTATCTCCTGCTATTAATTTTTTTAAATTGACCTCGCGAAGTTCGGATCTCAAAAGCTTTAGGCAACCACGTTCTCACAGTCTCTGGCTGCCTAAGAACTTTCAGCCATGGAAGTCTAACTGCTTACATTTTACTAATCGCATTTTAAGATATTGGCGAAGACAATTTCTAAACTCATTTTAAACCACAAAGGATTCGGCCAAATTTAATCGGATTTAATTTTAGAAGAAATCCCACCATACATCTTCAAAGTCGAGGGCAAAATACAAATCGATACGTCCAGATATGAACGCCAAGCGAGGTGACCATCATGCAATCTTTGTAGGTAAAATTCTATGTATTTGCCGAATTTACTTGAAAATTTTATCAGAAAACAAAGAATTCAATGAAAAGAACCTCCAACCCTATTTAGCACAACTAGCTCTGGCAATCCGCCTTATGTTCTATCTGTGGTATCTAATCTATTATTTTACCGTAGGGTTCATCGGGAGCCTGGTTAAAGGATAAGGTTGAGAAATTTCGGTTCATCGTTTAGCTTTCATTAACAGCAAAAAATGAAAACCTAAGCTAAAATTTAGGGATAATAAGTAATAAACCACGGCTAAAATAACACCTCTTAATCGGAATAAAATCAGACTGTCTAGGCCCCGAACTCCCCAAAATGCTTAATACAAGACTAACGGCCACTTCATCCAGACTAACGAACAAAAAAAAGAATACAAGAAACAGCGTACCAGCTCCAATATGGACCAGGGTAAGCCTGCGGGATAGAGCACCAGGCCTTAATGCGGTTCGAACACGCGCACTGTTTGTTTCTCTGAAATCGAATGCCGGCAAGAGCGCTGTGGAAGAACGCAAAGCCAACGGCTGAATTGAAGATGATGCCATCATCACCATCCTCGCCATTTGCATGCTCTGCTCTGCTCTGCTATGCTACTGCTTCTTTGTCAATGGGGAGTCCTTAGCCCAATATCTTGGCCCGCCGCCCGTCGAAACATCGCATTAAATGTAACATTCTTCAGAGGGACACATGTCCTCTATAAAATGCGATCTCTCGTTGTCAAACATTTTCATGGTTCCATTGTTGTCCGTATTCTTGGGGTTGTGCTTTTAAGAGTTGTTTTCATTCAGTTTGGGAACCAGGTTCGAGAGGTATCTTATTTTTTGTAATTAAAGATATGTTGTTAAAGCAAAGAGAGCAAAAATATGTATGTGGGTAAAAGAAAGGTATCTTATTCTTTTGTAATTAAAGATATGTTGTTAGAGCAGAAATATGTATGTGGGTAAAATTTTAGGATGAGAATAATTGAGTTATGAGTGGTTTATAATGCATTATATGCATATAAGTATTTCAAATTTGGTTTGAAGTGTAAATTTATAGGTTGATGTGATAATTAATTTATATATTCGATATTAGCATCACTTAAAGATATCACAATAGTATAATGTGGGGTTATTATTAGTTTTAGTATAGTAATAGTGTTTTTATGTGTTTAGAATATTAGTATGGTCTCTAATAACCATGTCAAAGCATATGCTCTTTTTTAGGGGATTAATTTAATTGATGAAAGATTCATCATAATTTGTGATTCAAACACGATGGTACTCTCTTCAAGATTTCAATTTTAGGTTTAATTTTTTTGTAAAAAACTAAGTTGGTTTACATTTTATCCCTGTGGTTGATCTAGACTTATGTAGGAACGCAACAAAATTCAAATATACACATAAACTCATAGATGTAGCAGAAATAGTCCTTTCATTATTATCAAAGAACTGAAATATGCTTACATATAGAAATGGAAATAAAGTAGCTTGGGCGATGGTATTTGAGAAGAGATGTGGCGGCTAGATGCCTCTGAATTGTGTTACAATGAGGCTCAAAGGCCTATTTATTATTGAGAAACAATGGAAAACCCTAAACATCCAAAAACCTAACTCTATGAGATGAAGCACCAAAATTGTGGGCCCCATTTGGGTAAATTGGTACATCAACTTCCCGGGGTCGTAACTTTGGCATATGATCTTCGTTTGGCTTCATAATACCTCATTTCAAAGATATCAAAGAGGAGGCCGAGAACAAACCGGTAAATCAATTTATGATTTTTCTGGCTTCTCTGTTTCCTTAAAAACATCTTTTAGTCCCTCAAAACGGCTCCATAAGTTTAGGACCCGAAAAAACTGCCAAAAATAATAAGTTGTCATACAATTAAAGAAACTAAAAAGAAACAATGGTGGGGATCCAAGTGGAATAGGTGGGTGGCCACCAATATCCACCTAGATCAGTGGTGGATTTATTCCACATGTTACGTGAGAACAATACTCAAGAGGGCTTCTTTGGCTAATGAAGTTATAAAAGGAATGATGATGGGATTTTAATTAATTCCATTCTTATCATCAATCAATACCATAATGTCTTTTACATCAAATTGGGTGCAATTAATTGCTTTATAGGTGGTTGGAATCCATGAGACTCACGGATATGGTTTAACACGAGATGATGCCCTTCATATGGTGTATGTAGTTAAATAGCAAGTTTGTGGTGGGATATTGTGTGAGCTAAAGGAATGAATCGTGCAGCAAGGCTATCATTATGCAATGAAGGTAGTAAAGGTAAGAGTTGTCCTTCAATCGATGTGTCTTCTCCATAGTGGTTGAGACCCTTTCTCTATCTTAAGGTGGCTTTCTCTTCCAAACTATAGATTTTAGTGATGTCTCGTAAGAGTGTGGGTCCCTTATGTCCCTAAGTGAACAAACTAAAGATTTACAAGACACTACGAGGCATCTCCAAGTGTGATTGACAAGTTAAATGCTCGGATTGTGGCTAATATGGACATCCTGATTCAATAGTGCCAACTTCTTCATCGAGTACAGGATGAAAACGAGCTCTTGCATTGTCAATTGGATTCAACCTTACTTGGAGGTCCATTAGTCCCTCGAAATTCCCCCCTCTCGACCATCTAAAATTGAGAATTCAAAGTACCCACTCACCTCACTTCCAGACTCAAAGATGAAAGCATCAGGAGTGAATCAGGAAAACACTCTCAAGACCAATGAAGACAATACTCAAGGTTAAATTGCATGTGTTTTCAAAGTGTGTATAATATTAGGTCTATATCATTGGTTGTATACAGTTTAATATTGTTATGAATCTATATTACTCCTCCTAGTTATTTTGGATGGTTTTTATATAGTAATAGATGTCTTCGAACTCTAGGAAATAATTAGTTTTTCTCTTACAATAATTGCAAGCCCAAACCACAAATTTTTACTTAACATACATTCTCCACTTCTTATTAAAGAAAAACATCACTTAAAGATACTTATGTGTTTTCTCCATTTCACTTTCTTTAATTTTTGTTTTTATAATACCCTTTTTAATACAAACTAGATACGGTGACATATTTTATACTATGTAGAACATCAATATATTTTACTACTACTTAGTGGATGTTTTAACACTCAATCAACATCACTAATGAAATAATGTCACGTTACATCAAAAAGTACATCATATAACCCAAGTAAAGGAGAGGATTCATAACCTCTTTATGTGCATGTATATCCAAGAAAATAAACAATTAAAATACACAACCAACCCCTTGTCTTTGTCTTTCTGAGTATGCACACTATAATATATCCATCTTAAACCCTTATCTATTCATGTGATGAGAAGTGGAAAATTCGTTAACACTAATGATAAATTCAAGAGTAATACGGATTTATGTTTAATTGATTATAACTGCATTAACTACATACATAGAATGATATATATCCATCTTAAGTCTAGTCACATATATCACTAGAGTTAGCTAATCCATTGATGTTAATAACGAATCCAGGGATAAGATTAATTTATGCATAATTAATTGTAATTGTATCACACTCACACTACTATGTATCAATATTAACTCCTTGTCTTTTATGTGATGATACATAGCAAACCCACTAATGCCAACAAAAATTTAGATCTAAGATGGATTTGTCTTTATAATGGTTATAATTGTATTGAGAGGCACATTCAATTTTATTACAACAATTGTGACTAGGCCACTACAAGAGGGAAGTGATGTCACTCGACACGAGGTGCCCACAGTCCCCTGATGCCTATTCATGAAGCATTATCATCAACAATTGAACTTGGGTCATCATTACGACAACCACTCTAAGTTGCCACTAGACCACTACCTCACACGTTCAACCACTACCTCCAAGTGCTTGTATGGGGCCTTGAGCAACCATAAAAACTTCATTATTTGGCTATTATTATTATTTTTTTAAATAGAAATGACTACTAGTTTTCATTAAATCCATGCTCGGTCACAGAAAATACCCAAGAGAATTACATGATCAACTTGTTCAAAAGCATCTGGAATAACAATTTGCTTCTAATGACCCATGCACATATTATAACAAAAAGTTTCAATCCTACCAGTACTCTTATTTTGCCAAGTAGTGTATATTCAACAAAATTGGTACAAAATACATATACATTTGAAACCAAACATAACAGACATAACAAAATGATTAATCTTCAATATGTGGAGGCCCGTTGAGGTCTATATTGTGAGGGGGCTCTCGAGAAGTGTTGGTCAGACAAACCACCTATAACTGAAGTCCCGTGATAATGCTTCTCAAAGCATCTATCTCTCCTTCTAAGCGAGAAAAAATTTGTTGCAGAGCCAAAATTGTGTTAAGCTGACTGCACTCAGAAGTTTGTTGTTGGTACATTCTTACATTCAAATCATAGAGTTCCATGTTAATAGTTTCATTCTCCTTCCTACATTGATCACAGATAGTGGAAGGCAAAGATTGCAATTTTGAGGAGTCGGAATCCATAATTGTGTTGAGAATATGCAGGTACCAGGCAAGAGGAGCTACAACATCTAAATTGCAAGGAGAAAGCTATCAAAAATTGTTAAGAGAAAGCGCTTTGCCAAGACGATTCCCACGTGACAACACATAAACATTACTAATAGGTGGGGTGTGCCTTATAAACTCAAAGCATGAGAAGACGAAGAAATCCACGACCTGAATCACCACTAAGGTGAGGACTGAGATGAAATTGAAGGTCGAAAGCTTACTTTCATTGAAAATGTTCTAAAGGAACAAATAATTGGAAGGTTTATTTTCAATCCCAAGAGGCCAAAGCACCACAAAACCCAACTATAGTGATGTTGCACCCCCACCAAATTGACCCGACAGAGGAAAGCCTTCAACCAAGCACAAAGCTCATTGCAGAGCTTCCAATAGTGCCAACGCTCAGACGCCACCCTAATGACAGGGAAGAACCACTCCAATTTTCATCAAGAGACCTTAGGTTTAAGCCATCATCGCTCAAAATATGTAATTAATCCAGGGCTCCCATAACGATATTTATTCTCCTCACACCATTAAAACTGCAACCAAGCCATCAACTTTAAATAATTGTTTTATGTACACTTGGACAAAGTGATCATTTTGAGACGATCCGAAGGGATGCTACCATAACTATTTTATAATCAGGATTACGTGAGGGTCTATTCCTTGCAAGTGAATTTAAGGATAGCATGCTTGCATGGATCAAGCTGCCAGGTTTATCCAAGAATAACTGACAATGAATCATCATGATAGAGACAAGGGAGATAACCAAGTTCAATATGCATGCGTATTAAAGACTAGAGGGAAGGGAGGAATGAGGGGAGGGGTACAGGGGCGCTGAGGGGTAGAATAAAGAAGAGGAAGACATAAGGGGAATAATCATGAAAACCTTTAGGGGATTAAAACATTCCCTATTACACCATTAATTTCAATTTGTCCCTCGGGCATTAGACAAGCTCTATTGGCTTGAGAATTAGCTTTGGAGTCAAGGTTTCAAGGATGTGGAAAAAAGAAGTACTGGAAAAAGAGAGGAGGAAATTGTTTATTCGATGAAATAAAAGACTTAGGGTATTATTTTTGTGGTGGGGATTTCTCAAATAACGAATTATTATAAAAGAATAACCCAAAATAATTATGCTAGACGAATTATGCAAGAGAGACTCCTAGGAAGAGCCCATACATTTAGGCTTGATTGTTAGACTTTTGTCCAAGACCCCAGGAGAATTTATCCACAACGTTTCCTTTGGGATTTATTAATATCCCTCCCCATCATGCCACCCCTGGGTTGCACTTGGATGTGCCATCAAATTGTAAAATCCATTGATGTGATTTGAGCCTCCATTCATCAAATTCTTGAGGAGACAGACGCGGGTTCCAATTGAGGATTAGCTTACTTGGATTAGGGGGAAGAGAAGGAGGGATGGGAGGAGAAGAGATCCAGGGTGAGAGCTAGTTCTATTCAAGAGGATTAAGGGAAGGGTCCATAGATGGAGGATTATATTTGAAATAGAAGGAGAGAGCTTTGATTGCTTCAGATTTGACTGAGATTGGAGTATTTCAAAAACTGATATTGTTTCTAGCTAGCCATATTTTCCAACAGAGATATTTAGGGAGAGCAGTCCATATCATTTTGAGGGAAGATTTGGTCTAAAGGGAGCCCATATAAGATTTGTGCCAAGAGGAGAAAAAGTTTTGAATATTTGGAGGCCATCGGATTATTGGGAAGAAAGGGCCAAGAGGAGAGGCCTAAACAACCTTCATGTAAGGGCATGGAAGAAATAGGTGTGGCATGGATTCTTTCGATTCCTCACACAAGGGACATCTAGAGGGACCAACTATGCCTTGTTTATGGATATTTTCAACAGAAAGGTTTTCTTAATGAGAAAGAAGCCAACAAAATGTGTTTACCTTTGGGATCACATTAGCTCTCTCGATTTTGCTCCACGCTAAGGATTTTTTGGGAAGCAAAGAATTAAATAGAAGAACATTGTAGCATCTCTAAGTGAGTAATGGAAGGATTTCCAACCGAGCTTTCCCATTACAAATAGATTGAGTGAGGCACAATCGATAAGTATGCTTTCCATAATCTCCCAAGACACTTGAAGGTTGTAAAGGAGGATATCCAACTTACAACCAATCCATTGACCAACATCTCTCCAATATGAAAGTTGGGCAAGAGTGATAGTACCTGCCTGGTTCATATGCTTTGCCAGAGGATGAAGAGAAGCTTCTTGACCCAATGAGAGGCGATCAAGGATGGAGTCCTTCCAATTATTAACTTTCATTCAGTTGCCCAAAATCCAACATAGGTGATCATTGATTAAAGAAGAGTGTTGAAAAATGCAGCAAGAAATTCTCAATTTGATTTTTCCTTTATTAAATTGAGAAATTTTGAATTTCCACATCAACAGACAACTTGGATGTAGTTAAATTGTGTGACATGGCTTATGTCACCCAATTTACTCTATAATTTCGAGTTGGAGGAGTTAGAGTTCCATTAAGCATGTGTTATTGTTAATTTGTAGCAATCAAGGTCAATTATCTCTAGTTGTTTTCAGTTAAACTAGTTCCAACTATTGGAGGAACTAGTGGAAGGTCAGTTGTGCAGTGGGACGTCAGTCAAACTCAGTGATCATCTAGTTAACTAATCAATGAGCTCAAAATAGCTACTGCATGCAAAGAATTCGAGTTTCCCAGCTGTGGTGAAGATTCCAAGGCAATGTAAAATCAGTTCTAGACTAGTCTTGAGTGTACAAGTCTTGCATGTAATCAGATGATCAATCTTGGGAATTGCACAATCCATTTTGGAGAAATTCCTAAATAATATGGGCCTAATTTCTCAGGAATTACGCAAGGAAATAGGGGCTCAAGCAGAGGCAAAGATTGACTAAGTTTGGGTCAGAGCTTCTCAGTGAGCAGAGAGATAAGTTATTTACTTGCAGGTTATGCTCAGTTGAGCAAAGCAATTGTAATGCATCTCTATTCATCAGATTAATGCAAGCAGGCATTGGGGTTTTTAGCAAATCGCTTTCCCCGGAAAAATTATTGTGTGCATGTGTGTTATTTCTTATTGTATGTCTAAAATTGTTGTTCTAAATTATGAATTAACTTCCGCAGAGTAGTAGAGTAGGTTTGTGTCTTGTGATTTTGATGAAAACTTCATGAGCCAAGGCAAGGAGAATAATATTGGAGGGAGTACGGGACCAAATTGTCACAAATCTCCATGGGAAATAAACTCCTTATGTAATGTGGTAGAAACCGATATATCTGTTCCGGAATAGTAGTGACCATAGGAAGATGACGCTCAAGGATAAACTTTGAAATATCAAGATGCAAAAGAATGACACTATCCTGCAATACCTGAGCAGGTTCACACAAGTTTGTGATGAGCTTGCAGGAGTTGGTGTTACTATTTCATAGGATTAATTGGTAAGCCTAACCCTTCAGGACCTTCCTAAGAGTTGGCATAGCTATCAAGATTTGGTGAATGGGAGGGAGAAACTACCGAATTTGGAATGATTATGGTTTGATTTGGTACAGGAGGAAATAAGGCGGAATACCAGAGATGAGACTTCATCCAAGGGTGAGGATGAAGAAAAATTTGCATTGGTTGGAAAGGGAAAGAAATGAAAAGGGAAGAAATCTCAAACCAAGCCAAAATCCAACCAAGAGGGTAAGAAGAAATATTTATCCAAAATTAAATGCTTCCATTGTCATGAACTTGGGCACTATGCCACCAAGTGTCCATACAAAAGGCAAGCAAGAATACCTCTGGAGGAGTAACAAGTGAAGCCATGGCTTCACAATTCTAGATTGACTTTACCCTTATCGCATGCATGGTCATCACAGTGATGGGGAGCATGTGGTACTTGGAATTAGGTGCCCCATTCCACATGATAGGGTGTAGATATTTTTTCAGTGACCTGGAGGAGAAAGATCTCCAGATGCACATGGAGCTATGAGACAACAAAATGTACAACAAAACTAGGATTGGTAGAGTCACCTTTCAGAGGGAATCAAGCTCCCCTCTTAAGCTCAAGGACGTCATGTTCATTTCAGGCCTAAAGAAAAATCTCATCTTTGTTGTAGTTTTGGAAGATCGTGGTTATGATGTGATCTTCAACAAAGGAAAAGCATTCCTAAGGCACATAGCCATGGGACAGGTGAAGCAGATTAAGGATCGTGTGAAGAACCTGTATAAGCTAGATGTGGAAGACTGTGATGCATTAAGTATTAAGGCGGAGAAAGTGTAGTGTCGCAATGTTGTTGAACTTTGACACATAAGACTTGGCCATTTGCATCATGGTGCCTTGAAGATTATGCAACAAATAACCACCGGCCTCCCCAAAGGAGCACTTGAGTAGCAGGATGTATGCAATGGACGTACCTTAGGGAAGTACATAAAATCCGCATTCCATGATTGGGACAACAAAGCACATTCAATCCTATAAAGGATCCACTCTGATGTATGTGGACCTTTCTCGAAAACCTCCACTACCAGACACAAATATTTTGTCATTTTTATTAATGACTTCTCACGGAAGTGTTGGATCTTCTTCATGCAGAAGAAAGATGAGACATTCTCCAAGTTCGTATAATTCAAGGCAAAGGATTGAGAAAGAAACTGGCAAGAAGGTGAAGGCTCTCGTGAGTGCTATTGGAGGTGAGTATGTGTGAAATGAATTTAAAAAAAATTGAGCAAAAGAAGGCATTTGACGAGAGTTGACAGCACCCCACAACCCACAGCAGAATGGGGTGGCTGAGAGAAAGAATTGTAGCATTGTGGGAGCAACGAGTGTGATGTGGCATGACCAAGGCCTACCTTTGGATTTGTGGGTTGAGGCATGCAACACAACAATCTATTTGCGGAACCAGAGTCCTCATCTAATTCTTGGTATGATTACATCAGAGGAGGCTTTCTCAAGGAGGAAGTCAGATGTGTCGCACTTCAAGATTTTTGGAGCCTTTGTTTACTGTCACGTCTCCAAAGAAGCAAGGAAGAAGCTCGAGCTGACAACAGAGTTGGCGGTATTTGTGGGTTACACAGAAACTCCACACAACTATTGTGTGTACTTATCATCCCATAAAGTGACAATTGTGTGAAGGGATGTAAATTTTGATGAGGGAGCTTCAGATCCCACTAGAATAGGAGCTTTTAGCTCCAAAGGAGGAGCCTCGTGAAGTTGTGGAGAAACCACAAATTGAGGAGCAGAGAGTGGAGACAACCACTCAAGTACAACCATATAGAGAATGAAGGAAAAGGACCAGGGAAATTGATAGACTTGTGCAGGATGTGAGGGAGAATGTGGGAGCTCCTTAAAATTTGTGCAAGAAGAGAAGGTCACCTAATCGATACACTAGCTATATGGCTCTAATGGCTAAGCTTGTAGAGACTAAGCCATCCTCTTCCGAGGAAGCAGTAGAGAAATTTGTATGGGTTGAGGTAATGGTGGAGGAATACGAATCCATTATATAGAACAATGTTTAGGAAGTGGTCCTAAGATTGACCGATAAATCAGTTGTGGGTTCAAGATGGATATTCAAGGTTAAGCATGCAACAAATGGAAACATAGAGAAGTACAAGGCTAGATTTGTGGCCAAATAATTCTCTCAATTTGAGGGAATTAACTATGAGGAGACCTTTTCTCTTGTAGCAAGGTATTCATCCATTATAGCAATTCTTGCTCTAGCTACACAGATGGGGTGGAAGATCCACCAAGTGGATGTAAAAGCAACATTTCTCAATGGTGTTATTGAGAAGGAGGTGTACATCAAGCAACCATAAGGTTTTGAGACATTTGATCATGAGTCTCATGTGCGTAGACTCAAGTGAGCATTGTACAGTCTCAAACAAGCACCCTGTGCTTAGTACAGCAGGATCGATAGCTATCTCACCCGGTTGAGCTTCACCAAAAGTGAAGTGGATGCAAACGTCTATCACATCTTGGTAGAATGTAAATTGCTTTTCGTTGTCTTATGTGTTGATGATTTGATTTTAATTGGTGATGAGCAATTGATCAGATCTTGCAAGAATGACCTTGCAGGGGAATTTGAAATGAAGGACATGGGTCTCATGCCCTACTTCCTCGAGTTGGAAGTATGGTAAGGCGGTGGGGAATTGTTTGTCTCTTAAGGCAAGTGTGCAAATGAGATACTACAGGAGTTTCGCATGGATAGTTGCAAACCCATGGAGACACCTCTAGCGACCAACTGGAGGAAGGAGGATGCCACTTCAGGTGAGGAAGTGGATGCTACCATTTATCAACATCTAGTGGGTTAACTCATGTATCTTGTGAACACACGACCAGATATGTGTTATGCAGTCAACCAACTGAGCCAAGCTATGGTTAGGCCAACCAAATAATTTTGGAAGGCAGTTAAGCATGTTTTACGGTACCTCAAAGGCACTACCTAGTTTGGACTATGGTACAAACGGGTAGAGAGAGTGAAGTTGTGTGGCTTCACAAATGAAGATTGGTTAGGGAGTCCATCTTACTGAAAGAGTACATCAGGTGGAATTTTCAGTGTTGGGTCTGTAGTTGTTTCCTGGTACAGTAGAAGCAAAGATCTGTGGCGCTCAACTTGACAAAAGAAAAATACATGGTTGCAAGTCAAGAAACATGTGAGGCGATCTGGACGAGAAAGATACTTACTGGACTATTTGGTCATATGATGGATCCAATTATGATCTACTATGATAATTATAGGTGCATCAAGCTCATTGAGAATCTTGTATTTCATGATTGATCCAAGCATATAGATATCTGATATCACCATTTACGAGACTGTGTGTAGCGGCAGATAATGTTGCTACATTACATTCCGACAGAGGAACGAGATGCTGACATTTTGACAAAGGCTTTTTCAAGAGGGACGTTCGAGTTCCACAAGTGCAGGATAAGGGTGGTTGATAATCCCTTTCTTGCTGAGAGGGAGTGTTGAAAAATGCAACAATAAATTCTCAATTTGATTTTTCCTTGATTAAATTGAGAAAATTTGAATTTCCACATCAGCAGAAACCTTGGATGCAATTAACTTGTGTGACATGGCTTGTGTCACCCAGTTTACTCAGTAAATTCGTGTTGGAGGAGTTAGAGTTCAATTATGCATGTGTTATTTATAATTTGTAGCAATTAAGGTGAGTTATCTTGAATTGTTTTCTATTAAACTAGTTCCAAATGTTAGAGGAACTAGTGGAAGGTCAGTTGTGCAGTGGGATTTCAGTCAAACTCAATGATCATCCAGTTAACTGATCAATAAACCCAAAATAGCTAGTACATGTAGAGAATTCGAGTTCACCAGTTGTGTTGGAGATTCGAAGGTAGTGTTACATCAGTTGTAAACTAGTCTTGAGTGTACAGGTGTTGCATGTAGTCAGATGATGAACCTTGGGAATTGCACAATGCATTTTGGAGAAATTCCTAAATAATAGGGGCCTAATTTCTTAGGATTTGCAAAAGGAAATAAGGGCTCAATCAAAGGCAGAAATTGACTAAGTCTAGGTCAAAGCTTCTCAATGAGTAGAGAGATAGGTTATTCACTTGCAGGTTGTGCTCAATTCAGCAAAGAAATTGTAATACATCTTTATTCATTAGATTAATGCAAGAAGACATTAGGGTTTTTAGTAGATTGCTTTCCACAAGAAAAATATTGTGTGTATGTTTGTTATTCTTATTGCATGCTTGAAATTTTTGTTCTAAATTGTGAATTAACTTCCGCAGAGAAGTAGAGTAGGTTTGTGTCTTGTGATTTCAATTAAAACTTCATGAGCAATTGCAAATCTACACCATAATTTCTACAAAGAGGGTGCATAGACCAATTTCTAGATTAGAGATCCATGACATCCTTCCTTGTCCCCATATATGGAGTCTTGATTTGGAGGTAATTTGCTCAAGGCACTTGAACCCACCACAAGTCGGGTTGAGTTTTGGCCTCCAAAATAACTTGTATCCCGTCACAATATTGTCCAGGGAGGGGGCTTGAATACCTAACCCTCCATGAAGTTTTCAGGCTCTAATATTCTGCCAATTCACCAGATGAAACTTTTTAACCTCATATTTTCCTCCTTCCCACAAAAATTTCCTAAGGAACCTATTTGGTGTAGAACATATTTGGGTGCCAACAGATTATATAACTAGTAAATGGGGATAGCTAAAAGGACCACTTTAACAAGAATCAATCGCCCAACGACATTAAGTCATCTTGCTCCCCACTTTTCCATCTTGAGTTTGATTTTATCCAAAATTTGCTACCAAGGTTTAGGAGATGTCTCCTTAAGGTAAATTGAGATGCCAAGATTTTTGAATTCCTACCAATCCCATTTACCTTATAGCCCAAGACATCTCCTGTTTTCTTTTTTATGTGAGAAAACGTGTTCCATGTAAAAAACTAGCTTTTCACTTCATTTGTTAGGCCCACTGAGGCCGATAAGAACCTATCCAAAACAATTATAAATATTCTTACAATCACCAAAGAGGCACCTCCCAAAAGGATAATATCATCTGGAAATTGACCCTGGTTAATGCTTTTGATTCTAGTTGTGAATTTGGTGCCTAGAAGATTAGAGGCCACTTTTTCATACTTCAGCATCTGTGTAATGAATTTGCCACAATAATATGCAAGAAGGGGGAAAGTGAGCAACCTTTTCTCAAAACTTGTGAGGCTTTAAAAAAAATTGGTTGCTCTCTTATTAATAAGTGGGGCGATCCATGGGGAGTTTATACACAACACCACCCAATGAATAAATTTTGCATCAAAACCCATCTTCCTCATTATTTTGAAAAAATATCCATGATTTACTCTATCAAACGCATTGGTCATATCTAATTTTATAATCATACCTTGATCCCCTCGCCTCTAGCTTGAGTCCACTGCTTCTTGAATAAGGATTATATTTTCAAAATTTTGACTTCCTGAGACGAAACCTCCTTGGTTCACCGCAATGAGCCGAGGAAGGATTCTTTTAATTTGTGCAACCATGATCTTTGATATAACTTTGTAGGAGACGTTACAAAATGGGACAGAATCTGGAGAAAGAAGATGGGTTCGATTCCTTGGGGATAAGGGCCAAAAAGGAGGATTTTATACCTCTTCCCATTTAGAGCCTCTTAATAGAATATCCTATCATCCTATAGAGTTCTCTATTGATAACTTACCAATACTTTTGGTAGAAATTAGCAGTGAATACGTTGGGCCCTAGAGAAACGTCTAAATGGAAGGAGAATACCACAATTTTGATTTCCTCCATCGAAGGTTATGATGTAAGATGGTTATTCATATCTTCATAAATTAATGGAGGGACATGTTCCAGCTTATAGTCCTCATCCTTAGGATCTCTAGGGTCATTACCTTGATACATGTTGTTGTAATTGATCTGGGGGATAAAAAATATGCTAAAAAATCAAAGTGCTCAAATTATCTCAAAATTGGTGCCAAATCATATATCTCGTTGTTCTAATTCCAATGATGCTGGAATCACCTCAATCCGGCACCATATGAGGAAGTTATCGTTTTCCAAATAGTAAAAAAAATCAACTTGCAGGTTTCACTGGGCAGTTTACGGATGCCACGTGGCAATTTGTACACTAACATCGTACTGACGTCAATAGGGTGGTTGTACGATACAGAGCTAATCAGGACAAGACACGTGGCATGGTCATACACTGGAAATGGCGCAATTTGATTGGTTGTTAGTGTTATGGATTGGGCCAATCACATAGTGAGACGTGGCCCAATCACAAGGTGCCATGTGGCACTTTGGATGGGGGCAAAATTTGGTTAAGGACCAGATGAACCTCTACGGGGATCCAACTCACGACCTATCACCAACTAACTGTCTACTCTACCACTACGCTATGTTGTTTCTTATCAATATAGAGTGGGTTGCTTTTATTTAAATGATATTGTTTTCGTCGTTAAGGGAAGGGCAGGGTCAGTAGTCGCGCCCAACCGAACCAACCAAGTCATATCAATTGAAACATGAAAGTGCGCCAAGGCGGGAGGGGTGGGGCATGTGGCCCTAGCCCTGGGTTCCATTGTTATCAGTGTAACCATCGGCAAAATCCTTGCGAGGGGTGGGCGCGTCACACCCTACCCGCGCCCAACCCATGGTTTAATTACACCTCACGTGACCAGGAGTGGGTGCCAGTAGGCACGTGGTCTCTAGCCTGCGCCCCACGGTCACCTAACTAGCATATGACCGACCCAAGGGTGGAGAAATAAGGATGTGATGTTTGATTAACGGTTCGAAAAATTGCACCAAAATCGGGGGGTTTCGTGGCCGATCCCACTACCTGGTTTTTGCAAAATTAGCACTTTGCAATGCCTCTAAAGCCGAATTTCATTGCCAGTTTTGATAGAGGGACTAATTTGTAGAACAATTAGTAGAGAAATGAAGGAAGTCTAACTTGGCCATTTTTCAGCATTTTTGAGCCCAATAAGAGCCTATACGGGGGTTTTTGGGTGTTTTGGACATAATGGAAGTGTTATTTTTGCAATTTGAGCATTGCATGTTGATGTAATTACACATTTGAGCATATAATTTAAAGTGCCAACATTGGAAGCTGGACCCGAAGATGTAGCCCAAGAGGGGTGAACTCCGTCATCAAATTGTTGTTTTGTAATGTTGCATGTTGTCTATTTTTCATAGTTTAAATCTGAAAATTTTAACTTATTTTGTGTGCTTTTGCAATATTGATCCACTACCCATAATACATTAAGACTTTACATGAAACCTTCAATTTTAATTTTATATCAGTTTGGTATCAGAGCATGGTTGTTGTAAGGGTTTGACAATTTTTGCAAGTGTTTTTCTTGAATGATTACAAGGTCTAAATTGAAAAGAGGAGAAGGAGTGCTTGAAGAACCAAACCCTCAAATTGGTTCAAGGAGGTCACAAACTCCACTAGTCATGGCACATGAAGAAGGACAATAGTTGATGTCTAAGGATGAGAGAGCTTTTAGAAAGGATTTCTATGATATGTCTGAGATGGTGAAAGTGTTGTACAATGAGAGGACAACAAGGTTGCAAGGAGAAAGTTCTAGTCATCCAGAAGGTAATGTGGTGATGGGAGCAAGCCTCCACCTCCACCTCCTCCTTCACCTCCATCCTCACCTCCTTCTTCACCTACTTCATCTCATAGACCTACTCCTCCTCCATCTCCAAAAGGACATGCTAAATCTCCTTTGATTAAGCTTGATGTCAAGTTGGAATTGCCTATGTACAATGGGGAAGTGAATGTTGAAAATTTGGATAATTGGGTTCGTCAAGTTAAAGTCTATTTCAGGATTCAAAAGATTTATGATGATGTTACAAAGATTCAGCTTGCTTCTCTTTGCTTAGAAAGTGCAACCCTCATCTGGTGGGAGGCCAAAACTCAAGAATATTTGAAGAAAAATGGTAAAATTATCTCTTCTTGGAATGATTTTATAGTTGCATTAAGAAGGAAATTTTATCCATTAGCTTACATGCAAAAAACAATTATGGATTGGAAATTTTTTAGACAAGCTAAAGGTTTGAGTGTGCAAAGTTACACACAAGAATTTAGAAAAAGAGCTTTAATGTTGGGTGTTGATTTGTCTTCACAAGATACTCTCCTTAAATACATAGGTGGACTACATAGTTATTTGAGAAACGTTATACTTATGTTTAATCCCATCAATCTAGATGAAGTATGTGTTCAGGCAACTCGTTTAGGATCAAGTGGCAAGAATGTTCTTCAAGAGACTAGCAAGAAACCTTCCAAATCTGAGACAAAGGAAAGGGAAAGTTTAAAGGAAAAGGAAAAAAGAATGACACAATCAAGAAAGAGGGAGTGAAACTTACCTGTAAAAAATGTTCAAAAGGTCATGATGAAGACCATTGTTGGAAATTACACCCAGAAATGAGACCAAATAAGTTCAATAACAAGGGGAAACAAAAGATTGCTGCTACAACTCAACAAGATCTAGGATTTGATTCAGGTGATGAAAACAAAATCACAACCATGGGAATGAAAGGCATAACTTATAATGCAAGTACTATTTCTTCTAGTAAGCCTGTTGAATCTCATAATGATAAAGAAAGAAGTTAACTATTTTTATATCAGGGTCATTACAAAACATACAAAAGGTGATACATTATTTGATAATGGATCCTAAGTCAAGACCTATATGATTTGAAAGATCAATTCAAAAGATCTACCAATTCAAAACTTCAAAGTTCAACTCTGAACTATGAATTAGTAAATCTAGGATCTGATACCAAGCCGCAGAATATCAATCTAGGTCTTGGCCTAGCCCCTAAAGAAAGATTAGCGTATGTTCGTCTCCTGAAACAATACAAAAGTGTCTTTGCCTGGAACTACGATGAACTTAAGACTTATGACACTTCTATCATTCAGCATACTATCCCAATGATAAACGATGAAAAACCTGTCCAGCAAAAGTTGAGAAAGATCCATCCTAATCTAGAAAACCAGATCAAATCTGAGCTCAATAAGTTATTAAAAGTAAAAATCATTTTTCTCGTTTGACATTCTAAATGGGTTTCCAATATGGTTCCCGTTAGAAATAAAAACGGAGACATTAGAATTTACATTGACTTTCGAAATCTTAACAAAGCCTGCCAAAAAGATAATTTTCCTTTGCCTCCCATGGAGCAAATATTACAGGCAGTTGCAGGGTCAGAATTAATGTCCTTCTTGGATGGTTTCTTCGGCTACAACCAAGTTTTGGTCCATCCCGACGATCAATTAAAGACCACGTTCAGAACCAAATGGGGTACTTATGTATATCAAAAGATGCCTTTCGGTCTGATCAACATTGGCGCCACATTTCAAAGGGCCATGGACATCGCATTTAAGGGATTAGTAAACAAATCAGTAGTAATCTACTTGGACGATATAACTGTATATTCCAAAAAACGAAGAAATCATCTCAGAGATTTAAAACAGATCTTCCAACGTTGCCAAAGGTATGGAATTTCACTTAACCCAAAAAAGTCCTTTTTTGCATTGAGTGAAGGAAAACTTCTTGGATTTATAGTGTCAAAATCTGGAATCCATATTGATCCCGACAGGATCAACGAGATTTCCGAAATACCCTTGCCTCACAACAAGAAAGCTATGCAATCCTTCCTTGGCCAGATTAATTTTGTAAAGAGATTTGTTCCAGATTCTTCAAGGATCATATCTCCTTTACAAGCAATGATTAAAAAGAATTAAATCTTTAAATGGGGCCAAGACGAATATGAAGCATTCAATATGATTAAACAAGTGATTGTAAACGCTCCATCTTTAGCAACTCCAAATTTTTCCGATCCTTTCATTTTATATACATTTGCCTCTGACGATACTCACTCAAGCAAATCAAGACAAGGCGGAAGCCCCAATTGCCTTTTTCATTTCCAATCTACAAGGGGCTGAATTAAATTATTCGGACGTCGAGAAACAAGCTTATGATGTTTTCAAAGCGATCAAACATTTCAGAGCCTTTCTACTTAAAACCCATACAAAAATCATAGTACCGTTTCTAGCAGTAAGAAATCTCTTAGTACAGAAAGACATGGGTGAGAAAAGAGCCAATTGGGTTACTTCCTTACAAGAATACGACGCTGAAATTAAACCAACGAATATTGTAAAAGGTCAAGGCTTTTGCAAAATGCTGGCTGGAGCGTCACTTATTTTTGAAATACCATCTGCAGAAATACAAACGTATGAGGTAAGCCTAAATGATGTTGAATCATTATACACTGATATCATATTTTATCTAAAGAACGGATATGCTCCTTCAAATCTCGAGTATACAAAGAAAAGAGCCCTAAGGTTGAAGGCTAAGCAATATCAACTCGTGAACGATGTACTTTTTAGAATGAATTATGATTATGTTTTCCTTAGATGTCTTGAGAAATCTGAAGTTGAAAAGGTGTTGCAGGAACTCCACGACGGACCAGCAGGTGGACATTATGCTGGAGATGCTATAGCACATAAAATCCTGCGCGCAGGCTATTATTGGCCTACACTATTCAAAGATGCACATAACTACGTAAGGAAATGTCAAGTTTGTCAAACTACTGTTGGGAAGCAAAATAAACCATCGTTACCTTTGCAACTAGTCGACATTGAGCAGCCTTTTGATCAATGGGGATTGGATATAATAGGTGAGATCGTTCCTCACTCTTCTAAACAGCATAGGTATATCCTTACAGCTATAGATTATTTTACTAAATGGGTAGAAGCAGTTCCTCTCAGGATAGCTAATGTCGAACATATCATTGATTTCATAGATCAGTTCATAATCACCAGGTTGGGTTTACCCTTTGCTTTAATGTTTGATAATGCATCGTATTTTTTTGGCAATGCTATGACTGAATTTGCGCTCAAAAGAGGTTTTAAGCTTAAATACTCTGCCAATTATTACCCACAGGGGAAAGGGTTAGCTGAATCAACGAATAAAAACTTAATCAGAATCATTAAGCGAACCATTGATCAAACTCATAAGAATTGGCACAAATCCTTAATATATGCTCTATGGGCAGACCGAATAATGCAAAAAGCCTCCATTGGCACTTCTCCCTTTAATTTAGTTTATGGGAAAGAAGTGGTCCTTCAAACTCATCTAGCGATTCCTTCTTTGGCCTTAGTTCAATATATTGACGAAACACCAACTTCTTCCTTACAACTAAGGCAACTGCAAATCCTTAAGCTAGAAGAGCAACGAGAACAGGCTAAAATAACTCATGCTCATCACCAAGCATTAGTAAAGGCTTCTTTTGATTCAAACATGATATCTAGAAAGGACTTTCAGATTAGAGATCTAGTTTTAAAATGGGACAAGGCTCGTGAGGAAAATGGCAAACATACGAAATTTCAACGAATGTGGCTTGGCCCTTTCCAAATTGCAGAAATCATAGGTCCATCTACTTTTATGTTACAGGATTTAACAGGAAAAAGAGAATCTTTACCTATTAAATGGAAGATCCTCAAAAAATACTTTCCATAGGAGATCATTCTTCTATTTTTGTAGATTAGTTTCTCCTTTATTTTCATAATAAAACCAGTTTTAAATGGTTACATTTGGAATTCACGAAAAAGACAAGTATTTCTTTTAGATTTTGTTTTTCGCTTGTATAAATAGAACTGATTTAGAAAATTGGTCATTATTATTGAAAGATACAGTCAAAGGCTATAAACCTGAAAATGATACTAGTTTCAACCTTGTAAATTTTGATAAAAAAAAATTACCTTTAGTGAGAATTTGTTTTATATCAGTCAAATGAAAAGTATCAATAACAAAACAAAGATTCTCTGTAAAAAAGCTCTTTCCAAAAAACTCTACAATTGTCGTCCAAAGCTCTTCTTAAGGAAACAATGACTTTCTCCCCACTTAGGAAATTACGAGCTTCAAGGAATAATCTAGCAATACACTTTGACTTAAAGAATAAGAGGTCTCATCACGAGCCAACTTATCATGATCATAGATATCATAGCTTGCTGACTTTGCCAAAACTACATACCACAACAGGGCAATGACTCGAGATTGTTACAATCAAAAGACAAGGGGTCTCATCACGAGCCAGCTTGTTCAGCAAAGTTATAAATCAAGTGAGTGGCATTGTCATAATTTGGCTACCAAACCAAGGCGTTGTTCTTTAAGGATTAAAAGAAAATAAAGGCAATAAGTGTGGATATGGATTTCTCTTTGAAAATCATATATTTCTCCAAGTAGGATACATGATCATTGTTGGATAATAGGTAGCCCTGTCGAGGCTATAAATGCCTGCTGGCAACAGAGGCTCTACCTACGACAAATGAGCATATTTAAAACTGATTTACAGAGAAGGCTTTGTTTTTATCTTTATAAACCAAGTAGTGACTGATGTAAATACAATGACTAGCTCTAGGAAGTAAATAACCAAAGTTAACATAGAAGAAACAAACTATCATTGATAGCTCCAAGCATGGTGTACTTTATCTTTCCATAATAAAGTTTGATTTTCTGGAAAAAATTTCTGTTTTGGAAGTTTAGAAAATTCAAGAGAAAAGCAGAGATAACTGGTTCTTCCAAGTGAATCGCCAATTGTTGTGGCCATCAACAACCCCCCTTCTTATTTAGTTTTATCACTAATACTAAATAAATGGGGACCCTTATTCAAAAAATTAAAAAAAATAAATTAGTGCTTGTATTCCCTTTTTGAATAAAACTTACTATCATAAACTTAGGAGAATACCCGAAAGATCTAAAAAGACTTAAGTTTTATGATAAGTTTGAATGAATCCACTTTTTCAATAAAGAGTGTCGCATCGCAAAAAGGTAATGGATGCTTTCCTACAAGTAGAATCCTAATATTGTGAAATCACGATGTGAAATCACACATTAAAAGACATTCATCACATCGCATGCCTCAAATATCACTTAAAGTGAAATGCCTCAAACCGTCGATATGCGATGGCGCATCTCGCAAATCGCATGTCGCAGAAAACACATTCTAATGGATGATTGCCACATGCAATAGATTAGTGATATTGCGAAGCAAATCGCAAAATCGCCTTATCGCAGATCTTCAGGGCTCATCGTTCGAAAAAGTTTTTCCCATAAACCAATGCCTAGTTACGCGCGTTAATGTTAATTAATGAGTTAGTTGGCAATCATTAATGAAATATGGTTTTGATTTGATCAAAGAGCCATTTCACGTAGGGTGATATATTTTATATGTTTTCGGTATTTAAAGCTTTCCCATCACCTTTTTCTTATCATTACTCTTACCTCATTTGTAAACTGCAAGAGCGAAGAGCAGAGAAGTATACATAGCAATGTTCATAATATTATGGGAATGAAGAGTAAAGCTCCGAGTTCTGAAGATAAAGAAATGACGCCCTTGTACACAGACACCACATGTAACAAAGATGTCGGTGTTACTACTTGGGAAAGCATGCACAACCTACTCGAGGAAGAAAATCCCAAAGTAATGGAAGTTTCAGCTACTGCAGATTCACGCGGGTCATCTAAGGTGTCTATTACAGAATTAGCATGTTCGTTCTTGCACCGGATAGCGGTGAGACCCAAGATTATTTCATACACAGACATGGTCAAATGGGTACTGGATAGTGCTGAGATAATAGACCGACAGTTTAAAACTCATAACTAAGAACTCATAGAGTCGTTCTTTCCACAAAATTTAAGGTTTTATATCCTCTAACAAAAAGCATGCAATAGGCGAAAATCGCACCAAGGAAGCCCGGATCAAGAAACGGGGGCATTTTCCGATGTGCCCCTCGAAAAGGAAAGCCTTTAATCGCTCAGTCGCCTATAAGCCCGGAAATTTGTAGGAAAAAGTGCTAAAGGCGAAAGGCAAAACCTGAATTCTAAAACCAGTGGTATTTATCAAGGATATCCTTAAGTGGTATGTAGATATCTACCAAATGTACAACACCTACAGACAAGCTAGAGACAGAAGGCTCAAGAAAGAGCAGAGTCCATCAAAAGGTTAACCAAGTTGAATTGGGATTCTTACTGGACGTACTTGGTAAAACCACACAGCCAGTGCATGACTCTCAAATGTATCATTAATTCTACCGAGAAAATGGCGCCAGCACTTGCTGATTCCATTTTCGCAGGACAGCTAAAGTCGGAGGTTGGCCAACCAACTCTCCTCAAGCAAATGTTGAACGCTTGCGACTACAAGAAACAGATACATAGTAGTTAATTGCCAGTTTTAGTTTTAGATTCAGTTTTAATTTTAGTTTTGCTTTATTTTTGGCCTGAAATGAGGACAGTCATTTAAACCGCATCCTACATTTTTGTAATAAATTATTTTTAGATTTAGCTAGTAGTATTTAAACCCTTCTCATGCATTTAGAGAAGGGTCCTGAAATTTGTCAAAAACTTCTCCTCAGAACATTCACTTTTGCACCCTCCGAGGAGGTTTTGATGAATGAATGGAATAGGATTTATTGATATCTGCATTTAATATCTACTACTGAAATTGCACTTTTGTACTCTTAGTAGATGTTGGATTAAGAAGAAATAAATCATTATTGTTGAAGCTCATGAGTAGAACTAGTTATAAATGGTAATTTTATCTCTTAATGATTTTTGCTTATGTGTTAAGGTGATATTCATGTTACATTATTTATATATGAATGCTTGAATGCTTGAGTTATCATTTGGCACTTCTGTACGGTGATAGTTATTTATTTATGCTTAATATATGAATAACTTATTATGCGATATATTTTCCACAAGCGTTTCATCTAACTGTTAATACGAAATGGTTTATCTTTATTGAATTCCTTTCTCATAGTAGTTGAATGAACTTTATTACCAATTGCCATTTGAAATCATTTTAGATTGCATAACTGAAAGATTAAATCCTGGGTTAGTTTTAGAATTAGATATTTTTGTTCATTAGAATACAATTGCATTAGATTTAGAATAAATGCATTTTACTTAGAAGTTATTAGGAAGGAAATATCAATTCTCACCACATACATACATAAATTGGGAAACTGGTCACATATCCCCAGTCGGACCCACTATAACAAATGGAAAAGGAGCTGCTAACCAAGGTTCGGGCCAGATGGGTATCCCCCTTGTTGTAGACCTGATTTTCGAGGCTTCAACAATTGGGTATGTGATGATGCCAAACTAGAAGTGACAAGAAAATGTAAACTCAAATTCGTCATCACTACTAATTTTATAGATGAGGTAGATCTTGATGTTGTACCACTTTATATTCACGAGATTGTTTTAGGGAGTCCATACTTGTATGGCCGAAAAGCCATATTCTACCATCATGAGAACAAATATCATATTTTTAAAGATGGAGTTGAGTATATTGTTAGAGCACATCACAAGAAGATGAACTTATTTCTTGTTGTTGTTCGTCAGATGAAAAGGCTTGTAAATGCTAGTAAGAATTTTGTGTTGTTGATAATTAAAGCTAAAGATATTGCTAAATCTGAAGCCTTCACAGGATGTGATTTTAAACTCAAGCATGAATTGGTTGAAGTTGTTAACACTTATGATAAGATGTTTCAGGACCATGAAGGGTTGCCTCCAAAAAGAGGAATCCAACATGAGATTCACTTGCAGCAGGATGCACCACTTCCAAATATTGTCATGTATAGTATGTTAGTTTTGGAGAATACAGAGATCAATAAGCAAATTCAAGAGTTGCTTGACAAAGGGGTCATGAGGCCTAGCACATCTCCTTGTGGGTCTCCTATTGTTTTGGTTCCAAAGAAAGATGGTACATGGCGGATGTGTGTGGATTTTCGAGCTTTGAACAAGATCGCGGTAAAGAATTGCTATCCTCTTCCTTGCATTGATGATTTGCTAGATCAATTAGAGGAAGTTGTTTACTTTACTAAGTCAGATTTGAGAAGCAGTTATCATTAGATAAGGATTGTTGAAGATGATATTTCGAAAACTACTTTCAAGACAAAACAAGGTTTGTTTGAATGGTTAATTATGTCGTTTGGGCTTTGTAATGCACTTGCAACATTCGTGAGAGCTATGAATAATGTGTTGCGACCATTCCTTCATGATTTTGTCATAGTCTGCTTAGATGATATTCTGATTTTCAGTAAGACTCGTGAAGAGCATGTCAAGCATGTGAAACAAGTTTTAGATGCCTTGAAAAAGTAAAAGTTGTATTTGAAGATGTATAAATGTGAATTTGGGAAAACCCCTTTGGTTTATTTGGGTCATATTGTAGGAGGGGGTGAATTGAAGATCGATCCCTCAAAAGTTGATGTCATTGTGAATTGGCCTAAACCCAACAATGTAACAAAAGTTATGAGTTATTTAGGAGCAATACAATATTGGAGAAATTTTATTGCTAACTTCTCACTCATTGCAACACCATTACATGCTTTAACAATAATGAAATAGGTCTTTCAATGGGGAGGCAAGTAGCAGAAAGCCTTCGACAATTTGAAAGAGAAAAATAGTACAACACCAGTTCTAGCACTTCTTGATCTTAAGCAACCATTTGAAATTCAAATTGATGCAAGAAAATATGTTATGGGAGCAATTTTGATGTAGCATGGTAAGCCAATATGTTATCATTATGAAACCTTTACCAATGCAGTAACTAACTATCCAACTTATGATAAAAATTTGTATGCTTTGGTACAAAGCGTGAAGAACTGGAAGCATTATTTGATGGGTAAAGAAACGATTATTCATACTGACCATCAAGCTTTGCAATATTTACAATCCCAAACCAAGATACAACAAGCTAGACATTTCACATGGATGGGATTCCTACAACAATTTCATTTGGTAATTAGGTATAAGAAAGGTATATACAACAAAGTTGCATATATGTTATCAAGTTTTATTGTTAATGCATCTGTCATTATTAAGCATAACTCAATCATGCATGAAAGTTATATTGAACAATATGTTCAAGATGAAGATTTTAAATATGTTTATGTGACTTTGAGTCAAGGCAATCACGTTGAAGAGTTGGATTATCATGTTCATAACAAATTGTTGCATCATCTTGGAAAGTTATGTGTTCCACAGGGTGAAAGAATCAATGTCATAAGGGAAGCCCACACTTCTCTTATTATTGGTCACTTTGGTGTAGGCAAAACAATTGCTCAAATTCAGAGGTATTTTTATTGGCCTCGCATGAATGAAATTGTTTCAAAATATGTGAGAGGATGTTCCATGTGTGCTACTAGCAAGCCAAGCAATAGGAAATTGTGTTTGTACACTCCATTTACTATTCCTTCTCTTCCTTGGGAAAATATTTTTATGGATTTTGTTGGGGGACTACCAATGTCTAGGAAAGGTCATGATTAACTATATGTCGTTATGGATCGTTTCAACAAAATGTGTGTGTTGATGTCATGTAAGAAACAGGCTATAGTTGAACTGAACGCAAATATGTTCTTCCAACATGTATGGGTTCACTTTGGGTTACCTTCTCCTATTATTTTTATCAAGATTATCGATTTTTTTGGGAAGTTTTGGTCTAGTTTATGGGAGCTCATGGACACACAATTGAAGAAGAGCACTACATTTCATCAACAAACCAATGACTAGACAAAAGTAGTGAACATAATAGTAGTGCATCTCCTTCCAAGATATTGTGGTAAGCATCCTAGACTTTGGGATGGGCATTGGCATTACATCCAACATGCGTACAATCGTGACAAGGATTCATCTATACAAGTATTTCCATTTAAAGCTTGTTTGAGTTATTTGCAAAAGTATCCTTTGGATTTCATCTTTGGTAAATATATTGCAATAGATGGACATAACGATGCGGACAAAGCCAAGCATTTCATTGAATAAATTCAGCTAGTGCATCAAAGGGTACATGAATAACTAGATAAAAGAAAAGTCAAGTACAAAGCAAGACATGAAAAGCATCGAGTGGATGATGCTTTCCAAGTGGGAGATCAAGTTTGGTTCTACATCAACAAGGAAAGACTACAAGGTGAAGGTAAAAAGTTCAAGCCTAAACGAGTAGCGATATGGCTTAGACTAGGGTGTTTATTGCTCCAGGTGTACTTAAAATGAGGGGGATTGACATTAAGGAGGTTAATGCTTTGGATCAAATTTTCCATATCTTCCTAAAAGGGGTCATGAACCAAAGAGCCCCCTTTTTATTTTTGATTAAGAGTGGTGTTGGACCCCTCCTAAAATACAATTTTGCCCAAACTTTGAATCCTTGAGATCGATTAGCGATCTCCATCATTCTTGTTTTTCTCTAAAATGTACTGGCATATATAAATTTAATATATAACATACCTGATGGATGCCCAAAATTTTGAAAGTGGTAGCAATCCAATGCTTGGTTTTCATGGTGTTCAAAATATGCAGTTAATTTGGGTCCCACAAGGTACAAAGACCTCCAGATGCTTCATGAGATCTAACTTCTATCATACTACTTATGTTCCAAATTTTATATTGCTTTTGAGAGAGATCACTCTCAGACATTTTGTCTCCTAGAAGAGAGCCACAAACAATTTTTATTTTTGGATCAGGGACTTTGCTTCTCCTATTCTTTTTTTAGATCCTAAACCCCTGCAATTTTAGGAGATTATATTCATCATTTACTCTTGGATGAGGAAGTGCCCTTATTGGGGCCTGTTGAAGCTCCTCCCCCCCCGTCCTTTGTTTCCATGATCTACTAACTAACCGGGAACAGTGTGTTGAAAACCTAGTTCTTTATCCTTTTCACCTTGTTCCAACTTAATTTCCCTATTAGGTTTGCAACCTGATCGACAAGTTCTCCTATTTCCCTCCCTTTCTTTTTCTCTTTTAGACTTTTCCTTAGCCAAGATAGCATGTATTGCTAGGCCAACAGTCTCTTTTGATGAACATAAATCATCTTCTTCTACTTCAGAGTGGTCTTCATGGTTGTTCTACATGCTTTATACTATAGGAGGGTTAGCAGTGGGGGCCTGACCAGGGTTGTGAGGCAACTCATTCTCCTTTTGAGAAGGGTGATTTTGATCGGATGGTTAAGAGGGTTCACCAATTTATGTAGATCCAAAAAGAACCTCATAACAATTGCCACTTCCATCAGATTTTCCCTCATGATTAGACCTACTTTGAGAGGGACCCGAAGGTTGCGAGCCCTGATTATATTTGGGAGGGGCTTTTTCAAGTGTCATGGCTGCTTGGGGTTGTTGTTTGTTGGTCCCTTTTCTCCTTTTTTCTTGTTGCCATTGATCATGCTACTCTCCTTATTGTTGCTAGGGTATTTGAGTTTTTGGGCAACCTCTTGCCAAGTGTCCATATTCATGACAAACTTTGCATTTGAAAGGAAATTGATTGAAATCAACTTCATGTACATGGGATAAATTTTCCATACAGATATTTATTATTGTCAAAAAACCCTTATCTAGATATAATTCAACACATGTTCTACACAATTAATATATTTTCCCAACAAGTTTCTGATTAGCCTGAAGGTTGCGTCATTCTAGCAATGGAGAGGCAAATAAGGAAGTTTCACCCAACCAAGAGCCGTAGTGGGAATATCACAGTTTGAGTTGATGTTAGGGTTCCATCTATCTAGATAGAAACCCTGAATTGCCATAAAATACGGTCCGCTTCTGAATATCAAATCTTGATCCGTCTTATTTTCGAAGTAAAAAGTAAAAAAACCCTTACCACAAAATAAAGAAACAACTTCTCTCGTGATGAGGGGTTTCCAGTTCTTTTCCACCTAGGCACAAAAAGATCAGGGTGATGGTCATAGCCCCATGAACTGGCCAATCAGGCCAGGATTTGCAAGCTGGGGAGCACTGATTCGAGCATGAGGTGCATTGATCTTCAACTTAGGAACTTCATTGAGATTTTTCAAGAAATGGGATTGGGAAAACTTTTGAAACTTTGGACTGCTAGCAACGAGAGGGTTGAAAGTGGAAATATCCTTTGCAAAAGGGGGATCTGGGGTCAGCTCAACCATGGTAGGTTTCATGGCCAATGAACCGTGTGATTAGGGATAGATAAATTGGAAAGTAGACGAAGTCGAAAACAACAAAAGTAGAAGAAGCAGATGCTAAGCACTTGGCAGGCGATGAACTGAGGCCCACAGGCCTAAGCTACAAGCCTCAAATAGATGCTCCATCAATCAGATTGTAGTTCCATCAACATCAATTCAAGAGCACATTATTTGTCTATTATTGTTATTAGCAAGGAAGTATTTCATTGCTTATCCTATGGCTTATGTAATATACAAATTAAGGAAGTTGTCGACTGATATTTAAACTTGGGTCATCCTTGCAATAACTACTCCAAATTAACACTAAATCATAGCTTAACAAGCAAAAATGGTTTTCCTCAAGGCATACATGAAGATAAGATGTTATCCACTTGTATGTGTGCAAGGAATGCAATTAAATATTCGTGCAATCAACCACCAACTTCAAGTGTTCTTATGATAACTAAAGGGGTTAGAAAAACCTCTTACTTCCCCCATCGTTATTGCAATAAAGAAAGTATTTATTTTTTGGGTTGTAAACTTTGCAGCGTATGTCATAAAGAGCATGCAAACAATTTGAACATGGATCATCCTTATGCCAACTACTCAGAGTTTTCCCTATGCCATATTGCAATGGATGTAAAATGGTTTACCTTGATATGAACACAAAGCTAAGCTTTGACATTCATGTGTGCATGTGATTTGTAAACGGTTGTGCATATTCCACTTGATAGTTTGTCAAAACAATCTACTAAAATATATTTGAAAATCCTAAATCTACATTATGAGGTTTAATTTCCCTTAGATTTATAGATTCATTAATTAATGTGTTATGCTTATGCATGCAACATATAAAATATAGAAAATGTAGAACAATGAAATAAAACTCATAAACCACATAAAAAGAAATTTAAATCTCAATCTGGAGCCATAATAATTATGGTATCATGTACTATGGAAGCATAAGGCTCCATTTCAATTTTGTCACATTCAAGATGTATTTGTTAAATAATTTAATTATATATTGATGGAGTTGTCTATAATGCGACTTTTTGGAGATTCCGGTGACGGAATCCGGCGGAAGAAATTGAGGTTAAATCTCGATTTGTTGCAGTTAAAATGGTTTTTTAACTGCATATTTGGATTCAGCACCATGAAAAACCCATGGGACACTTTGATTGTGCAGAAACTAGCTATCAAACTTGCCATTCCAATAAATTGCTGCAGGATTTTTACCGGAAAAACCCACCGGAAAGGCTTTCAAAAAGTCGCATTATAGACAACTGCTATATTGATTACGTAAGAGCCCTAGAGAATTTCTATGAAAACACAAACTTTCCTATGGGGAAATGGAATACATGAGTAGAGGGAAGACCATACCTTAGTTAAAAATTACGGATTTCAAGATAAAACCTTCTCACTACCTAAGTTTGTGCTTTATAGATATGTTGTTGTTGAAATATGTTGGCAGTACCACCCATGGTTAATTTTGCTTAAAAGAAAGAAGAAAAAGCAGTTCATCTCCTTAACTTTTACCATTAGGGAGAATATTGTAAGAGATTATGCTCATCTAGAAAAAAATTGTGAGTTACTGAACTCTTTAAATTTGACTGAAGTAGAACCTATTCAGGGATATGGCCCTGAAGATATATTTTCAAAGCATCTAGTTGTGGTTAGATATGAGAATTTATTTACAAGGACTTTGGAAGAAAGCAATGAAAGTCATACCAACCCATCTAAAGAAAAAGAAGTATCCACCCCTACTACACAAACAATCATGGAAACCAACACTAACACAAGAGGAAAAAACAAACAAAGAGGTAAAATGTCTACGAGTGCTCAACCAACTTCAAGACCATTGTTGGGTGTAGTTTTTATACATATTTCCTATACTTTCTTTCCTCGGTTTTGATTCTCTTTTCTTCTAGGCCAACGAAACTTTACATGTTAATCGCCTTTTTCCTTATTATAAACAACCTATTTTGCCGTGATGTTATTTTGTCATTTTTGTTGAATACAATGATGCAATATTCCTTTTTATGGCTAATTGGGGTAAGCATTAGAGAAGTCTTTTGGATCCTCTCCTCTTTTTTAGGTGTTGCTTGCGAGAATGAGGTTATGGAATGAACAACCACGTTGATTGGTCTAAGAGCACGATGGAACAGATTGTTGTTACACTCTGTGTGTTGTTATAGATCTTGTTGTTACACAATGATGTTGTTGCGGGTGTTGTTGTTACACCGCGTTGTTGTCACAAGTTACTATTGTTACACCTCAAGTGCCGCTACAAGGTCACTGTTACCCAGTGATTGTTGTTACATCCCAAATCGTCATTTGACCGCAGGATGTTGTTATACCGTAGCTGGAAAATTCGTGGGTACTATTCGACGCAACAGCTATTGGAAGTTATGAATTGTTTATTTAGAAAGTGACAGATCCAAGTGGTTATGGTCTTAACCGATGTATTTGAATAACATTCATATTTAGGAACTGGTTATAACGATTTCTATTTTATGATCAGCATGAGAATCATGAGATTCTCAAAAAAAATATATTCCTGATTTTGGGTATGTAATAACTATAAGAGAAACTTAATCTCTCATATATGACGACGACATAAAAGTACTATTATTTCAATCTTATAACTTTTAATTGTTTTAATATCAAAGACACTACGATGATGTTGTTTTGTTGTTTCTAAGTTGATTCATTAAATAATCTCGTGTTCATTCTTACGCCCTTGTTAGGGAGGAAGGGCCCTCCTCTTTAGCAGGGATTGCAGCGGTAGAGTGGTTGTATATTATTGTTTCTCTCTTTTATTGTTTATATGGTTTCTGTTGTCACTGCATAATTTGTTGAATATATCTGTTTCAATTCCATAATTATGTTATGTTGTTACACCGAATTGATTAGCAGTATTGTAGTTAACCAGCTGGTGTAGTTATTAGTACAATGTGTGACGCGCCTTTGCTCTGGTAATTATGAAGCATGATTTCATTTCTGTAGAGTGTTTTAATTTCTACATGAATGATTTAATTTCTGCAATTGATTCAATGACATTCTTTATTATTTTCTATTTTCATTATTGGCTCTAGTGTATCGGCACATATAGTGCAAAATCCATTGAAATAACAGACCTACCCTGGGTCGACAATTAAATGGTTGCAGTCTTGGTCAATTAGGAGTGATTAAAACAACACTACATTTTAGCATCGTTGCCAGGGATGGCAGTTGACGATACAATCAGCCAAGATGTTTGTTTGATGACAGAGTGTTCCTAGTCCACAATCGTTGGGCGGTAAGACAAGAGGTAAGAACCTGTGCATCACTCTAATATACCTGGGCTGACTCACCTTTGTGATTGCTAGGGCACTTAGGGTGTGGCATTTTGGTGTTTTCTTAAAGTGTGTCTTCAACTATTCAGTTTTTGGGCAGTAATACGAGAGGTAAGAACCTGCGCATCGCTCTAACATACCTGGGAAGGCTCACCACTGTCGGAGGCTGAGACATTTAGGGTGTAAATTAATACACATAGGGTCCATGTGTGCAACTGTAGGAATTATATAAATACCAAAAATAATCCCAACACACCCCCCCACACCCCCCCCCCCCCCCCCCCCCCCCTCTCTCTAATTAGTCATAGGAAAAATGGGTCGTAAAAAGGAAAGGAAGAGTGTAAATTTGGGAAGGAAAACATTAATCCATGAATTGATTTCAAAGGCAGAAAAAGAACAGTCAAGTTCTCAAAAGGACGCAAGGAAAACAGGGCCACAAAAAGCTGTTACTCCCCTAACAAGGACATAAACCTCTGATTCCTTTGTCTCTGGACCATACCATTCTAAAGCTAGCGAATAGACTCCCAAGATTAAGCATCCAATTCAGGAACAACAGGGGGAAGCTAGTAACCAGAACCTTAGGACTGAGGGACAGGAGGAAACTGAAGGGGGACATCAAAAACCTAAAACAAGAGAGCAGTGATTGGTTTATTAATATCCAAATTTAGGCAACGCAGTGAAATATCTAGCCCTGAAGCTGCCTAAGCTACCAATTTCACCTGCAAGACAATCACAAAAACAATTTGAAAAATGTCTGTTACAACAAGGATTAGAACGGTTAACAATGGGGGACAACAATAACATCAACACTGAAACAAATGCTACTATCATCACCTTTGAGTTCGCAATTGGTGATATCAGAGGCGAGGCTCCTTTGAGTTCCCAATTGGGGATATCAGAGGCTAGGCTCCCATGAAAAATATTCCTTTATCATCCTTACCATATTTTCAAGGAATGACTGTAAAAGACCCTGACACCTTCTTATTTGAATTTGATGTCTTATGTAGGAGTTATGACTATGTTTCAGATGCTCAAAAATTAAAATTATTTCCTGTTACTCTAAAAGGAGTAGCCTTGAGATGGTTCATGGGGTCAGGTTCTGCTTCTATTCGAACATGAAGCGACATGAAGGAGACATTTTTATCAAAGTATCAAGACTATTGCAGACCCAGGGACTTAAGAGAGGAAGTATTCAGGATGACACAAAAGTAGGATGAGAGCTTGGAGGACTATGTAGAGCAATTTCATTGTAATTTGTAGAGGTCTAAACACAATTATTTAGATCACGAGATCTTGATAACCATATTCATAAGAGGAATGAGGGATGACTGCCTTAATACCCTGAATCTATTAGGAAAAGGGGACATATCTTAGGAACCATTCGTCAAAATCATAAATCTTTGTTTGAGATGCTCTAGAGGATCGTCGAAGGGGAGAAGCACAATCCGAGATGCCTCTGCCCGAATACAAAAATCTGCAAGCGGAGGAATAACCAGAGCAGAGATCAGGATTTTTTTGAAAATTTTAAAACCGACATCCTTAGTACTCTATTTGCCCAACTAACAACAACACAGATTAAGAAGACACAAGGATAAACTGATACACCTCTGGTTGTTTTCTGTCCAAATTGTCGAAAGAAACATCCCTTGAGGGAGTGTGAAATGAACATCATTAGCTTGTGCAATATTTGTGAGATGGAACATTCTATAGGTTAATGTCCGGAGCTTCCCAGATTGAAAGCACTACTCAAAGAATCGAGTGAAGAAGTTCAGTCCTCTTATTTCATCGCACCCAAGGGACCATGGCAGCCATGACCTCTAGGTAAGTCCCAAGATTTTTCTTCTTTTAATTCGTTGAATAATGCATATAACGCTCAACAATATCCATGGAAATACTCTACTCCTTCTCCAACATAGTTTCCTTCACCCTTGAACTAGTGGTCCCCTTCTCCATCTATTCAATATCCTCCATCTCAACCATATCATTGGAATTAGAACTGGAGGGGGAATGCCCAAAGTATAGTCCCATCTAGGTTACCAATGTAGCAGTAGCTACAATTGCCCCCTTTCTAAACTCATGTTCCTACACCACCTGTGCGACCACAATTACCTGTGCAACCTAACCCTAACCCAAATAATAAAGCAGCCCAGAGCATAGAGGCTTTGACTACCTTCCAGACTTACCTTATCACTCTTGTTGGACTTAATGAAATTCAACTACGGTGGGGTAAGGTGATTAAACCAAACCACTCCCTTATCATTACCAAGGAGCAATGTGAACCTTCAAGAGGAGGTACAATATATCTTGAGGCGGCTGTTACACCTGTAATATCCGATACAAAGAAAACTATTACGCCTGTAACAACCAACTCGAGAAGAACTGTTACTCCTGTAACAACCAACTCGAGTAAGGCTGATACACCTGTAGCAGCCGATTGGACTGTTATGACTCAAGATCCTCTGTATCCCTAGAGATTAACTGATATTGGAATGACATCACAACCCAAATCCGATTTCCTTAGGGAGTTGCAAAACCTGCATATACGAAGTCCTCTATTGCAAGCTCTTAAAGAAGTACCTATTTATGCCAAAACAGTACGAGATCTGTGTATTAAGAAACCTGTAAGGAAGCCTAAGGACCCTTCTACCATACACGTGATGGGGAAATTGTTGAATTAATGACTTCTCATCCTCTTTTAACCAAGTATAATGATCCAGGAAACCCTACGGTTATTGTCTATATTAATGACCAACCCATAACTAATACCTTGATTGATCTTGGGCCTACCATTAATGTGATGACAAAGGATCTCTTTACCACCCTAGGGCTACATGGGCTTAGACATAAGCCTACTATACTTGAATTAGCAGATAGGTCTTGTGTTAAACCCTAGGGGGTATTAGAAAACATATTAATCACAATAACTTCCTGGAGGTATCGGCTAACTTTCTTATCTTACAAACCAAATCCAACCTGGGGGGACATCCTTTGATTCTAGGGAGACCTTGGCTGGCCACTGTAGATGCATTTATAGGATGCAAATCCAGATCTATGATGATTTCAGATGGCCAGGCTACAAAGAACCTTAATATTTACCCCCCAAAACGAAATACAGATTTGAACAATCCCTGGTGGGATGAATTTGAACCCGAATAAAATCTTTCCCTACTGCTCCTCTATGGGAAAAGCCCAATATTTCAATGATTCAACAAAAAATGATATCATTAATGGCTTTATTAGTAACTCATTGTTTGTCACTTCTATTGAAAATTCAAAAGAGGAAGAGGAGGTAGAAGATATAAACTTTGAACAAATGAGAACCACTCCGCATACTAACAGTAGTCTAGTTGAAATAGAACCAGGAAAGTATCTAAACATTAATCCTAACCTGACTGCTGAGCAAAACAAACGACTGTTACAGCTATTACATAAATACAAAAAGGCATTTGCATGGGACTACACAGATATGAAAGGGATTCATCCCAACCTGTGCACTCACCATATTTATTTGAAAGATGGGTGCAAACCAACTAAACACCGCATGAACCCTACGCTGAAGGAGGTAGTGAGAGAAGAATTACAAAAACTCATGAATGTTAACTTTATTTATTTGATATCTGACAATCAGTGGGTGTCTCCTCTTGTCATTGTTCCTAAGAAGAATGACAAGAGGAGAGTCTGCGTGGATTACAAAGAACTCAATAAGGCCACTCAGAAGGACCATTTTCCTTTACCATTTATAGATCAGGTCCTTGACACCCTTTTTGGGAAAAAAGTTTTTTTTTTTTAGATGGGTTTAGTGGCTACAACCTGTTATGAAACCAGCTCAAGAAAAGATAGAAAAGATAGATCAACGCCTTAGAATTCAGCCTCTTCGAGGGGGCAACCTCCTTTACATTAGAGCCTACATAACAATAATAATGTAAGGGCACAATAATAACAATAGTGGGCTTCTATGGGGCACAATAGTAACAATATTGGCACTACGTGGGTACTTCAATATAATAAGTGGGTTGTACTAATAACAATAAGGGGTTACACTAGTAGTATAGGGGCCTAACATGCCCCTCTCCTTCAAAAAGCATTGTCCTTAATGTTTGAGTAGTTCTTGATGCTTTTGTATAAAATTCTTGTCCTCCCATGTGGAATCTTCAGTGGGTAAGTTCTTCCACTTGATGAGATACTCTGAAATTGA